>WBNO01030399.1:241841-262890 GCA_013400575.1 Peucedramus taeniatus
GGTCCCGGGGCGGAACGGGCCGGCTGAGCCCTCCCCAGGGCCGGTTACGAAATCCCGGGGAGCCCAGCCCCGTCCTGTCCCGCCCAGGCCGGGGGCAGGCCGGCTGCGACTGTGGCACGCTGTGCCGGCCGCGGGCCTCTGTGAGAGCCGCGTTCGGGGCAGCGCCGCGTTTTGCCCCGTTCTGCCCCGTCCCGTCCCCGCCGCCCTGCGCCTGCCGGCTTGGCTACCACTGAGGGGCTGGGGGGCAACAGAACTCCAAACGGTTCGGCCGGGGGAAAGTCTGATTTCCCGTATTGCCCGCTGCCGCTCCAAGCCCTGCACTCCGCGCTTCCTGCCGGAGTTACACGCCAGCACGAGGGCTCCGTACGAGCCCGGCGCAGCTCGTGGCCATGTGCGCCTGGAACACTTCTCATCTTCCCCTAGCTCAAGAAACGAACCTGAACACCACCAGTGAAGAAGTAAGCACTTTAAATAAACAAATGGCGTTAAAGTCACACAAGAACTGGCTTGGGTACTCGTTTTGTTTAAGCCAATAATTCTTAAATTACCTAAAAACAATCAACAAGTTTATGGTAAAAGTAACATAATGTTTTCTTGCTTTTACAGTACTTTGCTACTTACAGAGAAGTAAGTAGTCACGAGAGATTCACACAAGCTTAATAAAATTAATCTAAATTACATTGTCTTTAAAGGTGGCTTTAAAAATCAGTATGATCTAAAGCTTAATAGAAATGTGTTTAGATGTTTAATTAAAGCATTCATTACATTGAAAGCAGATTGATATCCCTGGAGAAAGCTGGGTTTTTTCAGCGTATCTCAACCTTTCTGCTCAGGAGCTCTCAGCATGGCCATGCCTACCGCTCCTAGGCGGTGACCCCCGGCCCCGCGGCGGTGCCGCAGCCAGCCAGCCCCACCGAGCGGCCGCTGCGGGCTGTGGGATGCAGCACGGCCCCGCTACCAGAGGGACAGACTGCTGGCAAAAACAGTCCAGGGGCTGGGCAGCTGCAGCACTTTGAACCACTTCATTTTAAGAGAACTCATCTATAAACTCAGAAAACACAGATTGCAACAAAGAATCCTGTAACTGAGGTTAAAAAAGGGACTTATTTTCAGTGAGGAAATAATATAATGTTTTAAGTTTCCTATGTGAACTATATGCCTTTCACTACATATTTTTTATGATGATCACATCACACAGTTAAAAGTGAACAGTTTTGAAACACCTCTAGGACAATCATTACTGGTGAAAGCCATTGGGGCAAAGCATCTCCCACTAGTAAGTTCTCACACTGAAGGATGTCGGCTAGGTAGTCAGAATAATTTGCAGAAAGGATAAAATGTGAGTATCACCACTTTTAGCCTTGCTTCCTAGAGAAATCGCTTGCACACTGTGTTCATGGGGATGGATGAGTTTTCTTAATAAGTCACAAATTCACTTGCTAATTTCAACCAAGGAAAATTAGATCCCATTCATGCATGTCATGGTAACAAGGACTAAAGGAGAGGAAAACAGGAGACTCTTAGCGCATCTACTGAAGAAAGGTGTAGTTAAGGTCAATCCTTGTTAGTGAACAAAGAACCCAGGGATACAAACCCAGGGGAAGGTAACTTCAGGCAGTTCCCTTCTGGCAGACAAAATTCTGGTATTCTGCCTGCCACAGGAAGTGGAATAATCCATCTGTTTTACACAGAACTTTTCGAACATTTCCTCATCTCCAAAGTTTCACAGGAGCCAGGAAATAATTGCTTTAATGTAATCAAAAGCCATATAACCCATAGATAATGTTTTACATTCTCAAATTGCTTGGAAGAATTTAACTGAAGTCTGACTACAACCATTCATGAGCCAGTCCCAGATGGGTCCCTCATGCATGAGATTCCTACCCAAAACTAATTCCCTGCTTGGCACTGACAGGAAGAGTTTCTGTCCTTCACACAGCTAATGGACCATCAGATTATGCACTTTGGGGAGCTAATGGATAACAGAGAGGACCAAATTTACAGAGGAAAATCAGAACTTTGTATTACTGTACACAGCATATTGCTCTTTTAACCATAAGATGTTTCCATGACAGACATGCAAATATACAAGGCCAGATGACTTCAAGAATGGTACCCATTCTTTTGATGAGCTAGTTTGCATTATCTCATCTGAACTCCTCTTTTATCATATGCAGATGAACTGTCTTATGCATTCACATGATTTTGACATTGTCACATTCAGATACTTATTGCAACTACCTAGTTTCCAGATGCTACAGAACAGTACAGCATCCCATTCAGGATTACATCCATCAGAAATTTTATGAGTCTGCTCTTGAACTAGAAACTAACATGGAAAATGTAAATGTTATATCATGTAGAGGGTTGTTCTATACAGGTCTCAAGATCTGAGCTAAAGGAGAGCTAAAGGACACTTCAAATAAAGTGAATTTTTGAGATTTAAGTTTTAACTTTCTGTTTTGAAGAGCAGTTTACTTTCTGAACAGCACATTTATGTTTTCTATTCTTCTCTGCTTACACAGCAGTAGTTATGACCTCCAGAGCCACAATTCTATCACAGCTGCAGGTCCTCGGGAGCTGGCTTAAGGCAAAGACACTTCTGAATGAAATACAACCTTAAATCAGGTGTCAACAGCTTATAAGAAAAGGCAACATAAGACAACCATGCTGCTCAGACCAAAGGTCCACCTATCCCAGTAGCCTATTTCCAAAATAACAGCCCAGTATAGAGTTTACTCTTTTTGGTTTAGTCTCTCATATGTTCTCAATGCAGTGACTATTCAGTGGGATTCTGGGGAGTAGAAATAGGTTTGGCCCTGTGCCTGTTCCTGGTATTGCATCATTTCCAGACTAATGAGAAAGATCAATCATTAGCCAGTACAGGACACTCAGGGAAGTATGTAAGAATCAGGCACGAGCAGAGTAATCCTGTGCCTGACATATTCCCCTTTTTGCCAATAAGAAAATTAATAATTTCTCAAGCAAGAAGTTGCATTTGATTATTGTTTTTAGTTGCTATTAAGAGCTCGTCCTTCATTAATTTCTTTGGTTCATATTGAATTATTTTAACTGCTCAGTAGCCATATTTGTAGAAATCATGACAAAAGGGTCATCAAGTAGTGAAACTTTTTAGTACTGTCAATAGGGTAAATATGCTCCATGAGGGTGACTTAGAAAGTCATTAAAGGAGATCCAAGTCTTGATGGTGAAGACTTGTGATTGTTCTCCATCAAATACAGCATCAATATATTGCCATTGAAAGCTGTAAGTGCCAAGTTGAAATGTGAGCTTTTAGTCAGTCATTTTACATTCCCTTTATCACCTTATCTTCAGCTGTAAAGTTGAGGTTTTACAATATGGAACATACTGTGATTAGCCCAGGGTATCATGGTTAGTTTGCTGCTATATGCAAGCTGCTGCCTCTTGGTTGTTGGGCAGATCAGGCCAAATGGTTAAAGGTCAGTGTCCCTCTGCATTTGCCTTAGTAGGGCTCAGGGTCTTCTACCCAAATTCTTAAGTTCATGAAACTTGTAGAGATTTACTATCTTGGAGACAAGTACCCTCTGTTAAATTGAATTAAAATTGGAAAATACATTTAAAAGTTATTGGAAAGACAAACAGATAAACTGGTAGTGCAACTTCAGAAATATAGCTTCTGTAAACAAAAACCAGAATAAAGCAGTTATAAAAGGTACTTGCCATAATACTGTTCTGATTGAAGTCAATGGATATGAGGCAATTGGCTTCAAAGGAGGACCAAAGTATAGCCCATCCAGTGTCCCTTCAGAACTATTTCCAGCAGAAATGTCACAGCCTGTCAAAATAATTCATATTACATGTGGAAATTTTTCATTATGTTCTCTAAGAAAACCGGTTATTTCAAAGTCAAGAGATTTTTCTTCTAACATTGTTTTGTGTTAATCCCCTCTTTTTCAAACTGCACAAAAAATTTAAATTGATCATATAGCTCAAGGCAATTCCAAAGTTTACATTCAGTGCTGATGGTGATTGAAGTGATGGTTATTAGAGACCTAAGCAGCTGCACTGCTATCAGGGTACTGGCTCAGAACTGAAAATTGAGGGGTTGCTGAGCCCAGGCTGAAGTTCAGAACATACTTTTATCTCTGGGAAGCAAGAATTATTGTACACTTCGCAATTTTTTTTTTCAATGTCAGACTCAGTTTAAGGTTTCTGAAAGGCTATTGTTGTTTAAATAACTTTGAATACTGCCTTCACTTCACAATTTTAAGTATTATGATCTTTGTTCTTATTTTTAATGTTAAGCAAAACATTTTAGCAGCACAAATAGAAGACTTGCAGCAGAATCTTGCCCTCCTGAACCATCTCAAAGTTTTAGGTTTCCCTTCAGGGAAGCTATGATTTTCTTTCTGGGCTTTCAACTCAGCCAATAATCAAATAACTTCATATAGGTCAGTTTAATTTTCTTTATCTCAGCTGCCTTACATGCAACATAAGAGCAGACAATAAGCTCCCTTAAAGGCTTGCCAAGAAGAACCAAACTATAAGATCTTCAAATGAAACACGTAATAAAAAAGGTTTTACGTAATTTGACATTTAAAACTAGAACTGGGTAACATTCTACATACCTGTAAGGCTGTATTTTAATTTTGGATTATAGGGTAGGTGTACATCAAGCAAAATCTTAGATAATTAATACATTTTACCACTAGGGATATACTACCTTCATTTAGAAAAGCTAATAATGTTAATCTAAAACCCTCTCACTATTGCTATTTGATACACAAATATTTAAAGAGATTCTGTCCTACAACTTATGTAAATATATTTTCAAACTTTATGAGAAATATATTTTAAAATTACTGCCTTTAGATGTATTTAAAGATTACTGGCTCTATTATTAAAATTTATACATATGACCTGCCTTTCCTAACACCCATACAATAGCTAAAGAATACCTTATGTTTGTATTACCTGTGAAAGAAATTATTTTCTAAATTCTTTTAATGTGGGGATCATGAATTTAACTTTTTTTCCCTATGTGAAATTCCACTCACCCAATTTCACTCATCACATTTTAAAATATGTATTCATTTCAATAGGAAACAGTTTCCATGTTTCTACCTTCTATCTGATGTTATAAAATCACTGTAAAACAGGTTGCAACTCCATATAAATATAGCCTTTAAACTATCCTTAAATCAAATAACAAAAGAGAAATTATTAGAGTATCATTTGAGTGAGACCTGCTTGCTGGAAAGAGGTGATGTTTGTAAGGTATTTTTGGTTTTATGCTGCAGCTCTGTAAGTTTATATTGCAATTATGGTGGTTAAACTGAAATGATAAAATATCATGAGGTATATATATCTAGAAATAAAAATGCTTTACTCCTTAGTCTGTGAAACAAGGCCATTCCTTGAGCAATTCCAAACAAGCAAGATTTTTTTTTCATAGTACATTTTACAGCTATTTGGGCAATTTTAGCTTATAAATAAAATAAAACTTAGCTCTTTGCTGTGAATTATTACTTATTTGCATTTCACATTTTCAGAGCATATTTTCCACCTCTGCACTACAGAATACCTAACCAGTTTTTATTTGCTAAAAGGAGGTACCCCGACGTTTATTTTTCCAAGGGAGTGGCTTAATTCTGATCAATAAGAAAACAGTTTTAAGAAGCCTAAAGAGATTTCTTGAGACAAGAACCATTGCCAGTGGAATTGCTTTTCAGACTACCAGTGAATGATAAGCAGTGATACTTTGGTAGATAAGTAACTACAACTGCAATGAACAAGGTAATAACGGAACTATTACATTTCTCATGGTACTCATGATACTGGTCTTATGACTGGCTCAGAGCCACCTTTTTGGTCTGATTCAGCTCTGCTGTACCTGGATAGCTGGTCATCCCCACATACCATTTGATTCATTGACCTTCTGAGGTCCCTTCCAATGTGAATTACCCTATGATCTTGTGATCCTGTGATTCTTCATATGAATTGGTTTAACATTTCTGTTAAGACCTCAGACCAACAGAGAAACTGCACATGAAAAACCTCTGTAGGTACACAGAGCTTCATCACAGAGGATGGACTGATGTCTCTGACCTACAGCCACCCTTCAGAAAGGTTAGCAATGAAATATCAGATAATTTATTTTGAAGTTTTTTTCTACATTTGAGAGACAGTTTAACATGATGTAAAGCTAAATTAAAAATAGGACACAAAGCTTTTGGGGGAATAGACACATGCTAAATAAAAGTGGCTGCTGCCACTGCCACCCTGCAGGGTCTTACAAAATATCATGGAATGTGTCAATGTGATTTATTTTTATGAATTATTCCTACGGGCATGATGTATATATTCTGTGAAGATTAAAAGGAGTTGCTTCTTTAGAGATACTACATTAAGAATCACTGTAATGTTATAGTTTGATTCTGCAGAACAGAAGATCCCATTCACTCAACTTTTACCAGTATAACAGAATACTGTATACAAATTTCATCACAGAACAATTCACAAGGCTTTTACAAAGTCAATGAAGTTTGACATGAAACAGATGAGGCACTGAGCAAAAATATTTTCCAATTTTGAAGCTAAGCATTCAGAGACATATTTCCTGTATTGTAGGATTTAATTTTCTTAATGATATCTGTTAGCTCTTCAAGAACTGACAAACTGGCTCCCACTGTTGCCCACTTTATTTAAGGTTACCTGTCTGTCAATTGTTTCTAGAGGCACCAGTTCCAGAAGAATTTGTCATTTCAACCCACATTGAGCAAGATTATGATTACCTCTGAAACATTATTTCCAGTGGCTTTTGCACTTTTTTTTCTTTCTAGTAATCTGTACAGAAAGGCACACTGCATTTGATACAGGACTGCTAACCATGTAAGTTTCTATAATAATCAAACCAGAGTATTTTTCTGTGCAGTGAGAAGCTTCAAGAAGTACAAGGCCAAGCTGTTTCAGCATCAGAGAGTATTTCATGAACTGTCTCTAGAGCTGCACTGACTGCCCTCTTGACTCTGAATGCAGTCACCAAGTTTGCACTGGAGCACACTTAGTATTAGGACACAGTATTTATAACAGGTGACCATACTGAAGTAGACAGGACTCCCTCTGCTTTCAGCCACTGCTGGACTCAACAGCTATCACTGTGTGCAGGAAGGCTGTCAGAATTCACAACTTGAACATGTTCAAAGCTTTAGGCACTATAGAAGGTTTTACATGTGTGCATGAGAGGGTGTGAAAATAATCCACATTTTGTGTATATAGAGACAATTATTGTCATCTTCTCATACTTCTACATTAGGGTTTTTTTCCTTTCTTCTTTCATAGTGTGTTGTGATTATGATAGATGTTTAGTTCTTAGAATTGTTTAGCCTTCATCATTAAATGAAAATTTTTGTGGCAGACGACTTACACATGAGAATGTAGCTGCACTTGTCAATTATTTAAATACATATTTATCTACATACATATGTGTTAACTACAACACAATGTATTTGAAAAGACATATTATAAAATAATTGTTAAAATATTATTCATTAAACCAGTACTTGTTTTAAACAGATATCTCAAGTATTTATTTTTGTACAGTCTCTTTACTGTAGATTTAGATACAGCTCTAGTTTAATGAGCTTCCAAAAGACATCCACAGACACAAAAGCAGGAGAAATCAAGGAAATTGATTCTGTCACATTCTGGAGGCAGCTATAAGACAATTTATCACTTATGAAGGGTCTTCAAAAGCTTATGAGAATTTGGGGCACCATGTATCAGAAAGTTCATAAATGACTCACCAAATGTTACAAAAGGAGGAGAATGATCCTGGGTATCTTATACAACAGTGAAATACATCCAAAGGCTGTTCTGGAGTAACAATGAAACTGGGGAATGGAAATTGCATGTAAATATTCTCCTGTCTTCTCTATACATACCTTCTCTTTATATCATATAATGGTAAAATAAAGCTATGGCTTAAAAATCCCATCTCACTGAGTATAGGTAACGAGTTCAAAGGGACAGATTTTCTGTGTTTCTGAATTTTGTGCTTATCAGTCAGTAAGGAAAGGGCAGACATAGGGCTGACAGTGAGGACAGAATGAGGGGAACAGGATGCAATAGCTCACCAACTACGGATGCCAGTCTTAGTGGGGGAAGCAACTACAGCACCCTTGGGAACAGTGGTGAGAATGACACCAGTCCTACTGGTAAGTAGGAAGGACTAGAGCATTTCCCAGGCTGCTGACATCTGTTATAGCCAAAACATAACTACAGCTAGCAGGTATTTGTAGTAGTCTTCCAGTTCCTCTTGCCTCCCCACCGAGCAGCAATTTGATACAAAAAAAGAATTATGTACCGATTGAACAAGATTTCTTGCAGTTCTTGCACTAAGGAATGCCTCTATCCTGGCTACGAGAAGGTTCCTCTCAGGGCTCATGCTGTCTTTCATGCTGTTCTTTATGAGTTGTTGATATACTACAGACACTACTAAACAGTGCTCAGGATGGTGAGCATGAAGATGTTTCCTGTAATCATGATTGAAGGCTTACCACATCATTTCATACCTATGTTTATATAATTTTTGAGGTAGACTGGATTTCCAGGTGTTACTAAACAATTTCACCTTGGAATGATTAGGAATATATTTTTCCTTTTTTTCCAAGCAGACTCTCCTCAGTGGTGCTCATGACAGGACAAGAGGCAATAAGCATAAACTGAAACACGTTAATATCCATCTGAACATAAGAAAACACCTTGAGGTGACTGAATGCTGGAATAGGCTGTTGAGAGTGGTTGTGGAGTCTCCAGTCTTGCAGACATGGCCCTGAACAACCTGCTGTAGCTGCTGCCCCTTGAGCAGGGATATTTGACTCTAGAATTTAAGTGTAACTCATGACACTATTTAGGTATAACCTCAACTATTCTGTGATTCTGCAATTAGACGACCTTTCTTAATGCAGCCATCATGATTTATGCCTTTTACTTTGAAACTGGAATACTGTAATTGATTGAACAAGGCAAGGGCTCATGCCCACTGAGAGAATGAAGCTGTTAGAACTGTTGAAACGTAGCAGTGCAAATGAGAGACCAAAAATCAAATCAATCACATTAGTGTTTCATGTTTATCCTGACTTGGTTGTGTCTGAGGAGGAGTCTTAAAAGAACTGGGCTAACTACATGTTATCATCCTGGATTTGCTCTAAATGAGAGACTGCATCTCTCCTCTCCGTTCTGCAGTGAGCAGCAGAGGTGACAGAGGGAGCTGCCTTGCACTGGCAGGATTGTCTGCCAGCATCTCCCCCCACTGGCACATCCTCCTCTCTCATCTTTAACTGGCAGGTATTGCTAACTCAAGCAAGTCTAGAAAGCTGCAGGAGTTTCACAGCAGAGAGATGTTGCTGGGTAGATTCTCTTTAGAATTAGAAGTGGGTTCACTCTTTCAAATGTTCTGAGGACAAACACTATCTGCTGCTTACTGCACCAAGCTTGTAGGCATTACTGGTTTATGAAAGGGTAATTTTAAAGAATAAGAAAGATCATGAGTATTTTGGTTGAAAACATTCTTTGTCTTCCTATGTTCCAAATAAACAGTTTAAAATTCAGCTTCTTCAGACTCTGTTTTCTCCCCCCACTTGTTAGACATTAAATGCCATTCAAATGTGTTGGAATATTTCCCCCCGTTTCAAAAGCTACCCATAGAGAAATGTTTGGCTTCTCTTCAAATGGAACAGTTCAAAAAGTAAGAACTGCTGAGCACAGGGATTAGCAACAGTTGCACTTGAAAATGATTGATACTTTAAAATGACTGGGGGACTGGGTTTATACTTGTGAAAAGAGAACAACAGGTACAGCAGAAAGGCTGGACACATGAATTGTGACTAGATGATTAGCAATAAAACTTGCACACATGGAGTTAAACATATTTGTAGAGAGACCTTGTATTTGTTAAGAGAGCTCTACTGGCTTGGAGGAGTGCACTTGTTTAACAAAAAATTTGCCATCAAAATGGCTCACTTAAAAAGGTTGATGAATAAAACTAGAGATTTTGATGTTATACTTCCCAAGGTGAGCAGATTGGTTTTTTGAGAGTTGTTTTGTGTTTTTTTTCTTTTTTAAATTTTATTTATGCTTTTCAAACTCTTTTCAGATGACAGTAATTAAAAAAAAAACAAAAAACAAAAACCAAAAACCACAAAAAACCAAACCTGCAGAAAACCCCAAACACCCACACAAACAAACAAATAATTAGTAATTTAAAATACTGTTTCTATATCATTTGAACTAATGGTAAGTATTGTCTATTTCAAATGTTAAAGCCTTAATAAAAACGACATATATATTTAGCCAGCCCTTTCACTATAATGTTACTGAGGTGCTAATATACCAAGACCTAGCTAGCTTGTCTATACCATCAGAAAAATGATCTCATTTGTTATCTCTCCAGTATAGCAAGCTTTTTCATCCATTTCTTTTACAAGCTGCTGTTGCCACTATTCTCCTTGAGGAGTCTTTACAGTTGACTCAAGCTGATGGCCACACTTCCACAAACTGCAGTAGAAGAACTGCCAAACCTGTTTCCTACTGTAAGTCTGGTGCTTTCTCTAACTCCTCATGAATTTGCTCTTAACATATATAGGTATATAATTTCATTATGTATGTGTTATTGTGGAAATTATGTGTCAAGTGTGGAGCAAAAAAAATTGCTGTTTTCTTTTTTGCTCTTTTGCTGAAGTAGACAAATATTGAAGTTAATGCATAACAGAATTCCATTACACAATATGGCTAAAACAGGTGAAAAAGCCTCTGTTTTAGTAGTAAACTTTTCTAATGAAAAAAAAAAAGGGAAAAAAAAGAGTTGAGGATGCTAATAAAATAGTAGCAAAAGCCCCTAAGGAAGTATGATGGTGTTGAATGTGTGATACAATCCAGTTTTTAACTGGGGGAAGAATGGTTAGTTAAAATACACAAGATATGGGCCCAGAAGCAGAGAATATTGGCAATAGTTCTTGTGTTTTGCAGACAATAGGAAGTAGGGGTGTGACTGGCCATCTGGTCTGCATGCTCCAGCTCCAGCTGTGCTAGCAAGCTTAAAGGAGGAGCTGCAGCTGTGTAATGAATATTTACAGCAGAGGAGGGTGTGATTTATGGCAAAGATAAGAATTGATGAAAAAGTAGGACTGGATGTGCTTGAGGTTTAAGATGGCATTTCAAATCCTGTTGTCTCTGATTCAATACTGGACATTTCCTTAAAATATTCAGAGACCTGAGAGAAGAGATTTGATTCATAAACTTGCTTTAGTGTGTGTAAATACAATGCTGGGAATTAGTATATACAGTTACCCAGGTCCAATGCTTATAAACATAGTTACACAAGCACAAGGGTTTTCCTGCTAAGTAGAATGATCAGAAGGTTTTGATAATTTAGTATCTAAGAATTAGAAACTTATTTTAGATAGCTCGGAACTGTGAACACCTTAAGTATCATTAATTTTATATTATTCATGCCAATGAATCAGACTCAGAGATGGTCTGGGTAGAATAACAAATTATAATCACAAGATACCTTCACTGATGTAACTTATTAGTATTTAAAGTTTTGTTTTAAAAAAACAAGATTTTTATAAATGGGACTTCTTTATATTTACATATATATATACATATATATAAAAATCAGACATTACACAGATCTACCTACTGTCCCTTCTAAAGAGATGGTGAATAAATAATAACAATATAACTGTCTTAAGATATACCTTCTCCATGTTATTTAGCTGCCACAGGTAAAGCTCTTTGTGATGGTCCATATACTGGTAGAGAAGTACTAACCTGACCAGCAGTTACAAGCAGGCAGGAGGTAGGAGGTAACCTGCAGTTGTGACAGCACACAGTACCAGCAAGAAGTTAACTTGCAACTTCATGTAAAAAGAATTGCTAGCATAGTTTCCTCATTTTTGCCTTGCTAAAGAAATGTATCTTGGATGGCAGTACTGCCTTGAAAAAAATATTCAGCTAGAAGCCTTCGAGTGGGAATTAGTCACATTCCTGGTTGCTTTTCCCTTGCTCCAGAGAGTTTGTGACAAGCATAGAGAAGTGTGAAAAGCTTTGATATTAAATCAAGAGATAACATTCATCTGAAGAGCTGGTGTCCCTGGAGAATGGAGGGAAAGTGTTATTCTCTAATATTCCTTAAAACACTCAGAGCAAGTGGTTTTATTCTGCCCATGAAGACATTCTCAGAAATCTAATTCTATTAAGTGCTACTGCCTTAAGAAGCATTTGTTCTGTAAAAAAAATGCCACAGGAAATCCTTAAATATAAGGGTGGAGGTAAGTAGCTGGCATTTGTTTCTAATTCATGTTTATTTTATTTCATTGCAAATTCTAGTTCATCTCTTCCAAATGAATATGGAACATTTCATTTGCTGATCTTCTGCATTAATGTGGTCAATATAATTGGAGCTGAAGTGAGCTGTTTGCCAGACTTTCTAACTGCTGCCAAGAAAAACTTGGGTGTCATTTTAGAAAAATCCATGGGTGGAGGAGGACGAGATCATGACCATCTGTCTATGCATCAAAGGCTAAATCATTATAGGGGAAAAATAACTTCTCTGTTGTGTTTGCCAGCCTTGTTCCTCTTCAAAGTAAGTTCAGTTAGTAAGTTTTGAAGACAAACATCTTCAAAATTGTCCTGTGGGCTCAAACATTTCTTGGAAGAAAGGGAAAAATTTGAAGGTCAAAACTGCACAATTTGGAAGTGAATGAGATAGCACGAGAATAACATTTGAGGAAAATTACACGGTCTCCTTCAAAACTTCCTAAATGCTTTATGTTGCATCCTTTTCAGTTCCAGAATCTACCAGGTAACACATAGGAAGCACATAATCTCTTTCTTGTCCTGAAGACAGTTTACAGACATTCCATGCCCCATGGTATTTACAGACTTCTTGACTTAACATTCAACAAAGGGACAATAGACTAACAGCTTTTGAGAGATGTGACAGTAAATATGCATCTGGACCTACCTGAGCCTTAGAATTTTTCTTGTTGGTCAAGATAATAGTCTGAAAAATGAACATTCTGCCAAAATATTGCAAAGAGAAGACGGACCTTATCTGTACTACAGTTAATACTTGCTCCTTTTATTTGGTTGGATTTTTATTTAATGCAATGCAAAATTAAATCTTGGCACCATGCCAAAACCCATCAAATGGAGCTAAACTAGGAATGTCTCTGAAAAGCCATCAGTCCTTCAAACCTGGAGTCACTATTGCAGGCGTGCTACAGACTCCTTTATCAGTAGTCACTGTGACATAAATGTCTCTCTGATGAGAGTGAAATGACAACAAATGGAAAATGCTGGTAACCATGGGAGCTCTGTTTAGACTGCCACTTCCAGGATGCTACTGCTCTAGTTCAGTCTGCTACTGTACCCACTGCAGTTCCTGTAAGCTCAAACTTCTAGCATGCTCTCTTGTGCATTTTGCAGTGTGTGACATCTAAGTCCAGGCATTATTACTTAAAGATATCACTCAGGTTTCTCTGAAGAGGAATCCTTCACTGCATCAGTTTTCAAAGGAAACAGTTACAGTTCTTATCAGCAGTATGGAGGTTTTCTTTCTATTGAGATTCTGAATTCTCTTCTTCTTTGAAGATAAGAAATCCCTGCTATCACAGCTTTATCTGAATATGAATGGGCCCCTGGATTTGATAAACTGTTTAGGACTACCAGGATCAAATCCTAAATATGTGTATATTGAGAGTTCAAAAGGTGAATTAATTTCACCTTTGTACAATTGGGATTCTTGATTTCTATCTTTCCTAATAATAAATAGTAAAATTTCAAAACGTACTTTGAAAACAGTAATGGCTTTTTGGAGCTATATTTCCTGTTTCAACATTTTAAGATTAAACAAGAAAGTATTTTACAGGCAGATCCGGGTGTGACTTTTGGAAAAATAGTCCATGCTTTGTTTTTAATAAATGCAAAACTAAGCATGAGTGAAATTTTTAAAAGAAGTCAAATGTCATAGCATGTTTCACACATGAAATGTAACAAATACAGTGTTAATTTGCAGAGCATTCTGAACAGAGTACCTCAGCATTCCACCACATCTGGAATCCTTGAAGATAGAAACATTAAAAGTTTCTTTCTAATAGTAACTACGAAGTATTACTTCAGCCTCATGTAATAAAATGCTGTCTTGAAGATAAATGTAAAAAATCTAACCACTGAACAAAGGTTTTTAACAGGTATTGACAATTCAGAAAAATTACATTTTTACATTACTGAAATTGAATGATACCCTGAAAAAGATCTCAAATTCTGCAAGTTTCCCTCAAAATCAAAATGTTTACTGCAACAACATGGCCGAGTTTCCTAAAATATTTGTTCAGGCTTCTTGAATTATCATCTTTCTCAAACTTTAGTATTGAATTTTAACAGGATTTCTGTATTCAAGAAAAAAGGTTTAAAATAGTAAAACCTAGTAATCAAGTACTTCTGTGCCACTTGCAAAAATCTTATGGTAAGGAATGAATCTGGGTCATTATAGTGAAAAGTGTACATATACATACTCTTTTAGACCATTCTTTTAGGGCTTTTATGAAAAACAAGAGTAGAAGCCTTTCTGCCCTTCCACTCTCTCACTGTCTATGTGGTCAACAAATAGTTGACCTTGACTAGTAAAATTTACTGTCTGAGATGCATAATAGGATATCCTGTAAAGCAGGAGTGTTAGAAATCTGTGTGGAGGATTGAATTAGAAAACTGCCAGAAGTTCAAGGGCCACATCCATTTTGCATAAAATGAAGCAGATGGTAGCTGACTTAATCTTTGATACCATGGTACAGTCCACAGAGATTATAAATCCCAGCATGAAACACTCAATTTCTTTCTTGCATTGAGCAGGTGATAAAGAAAGATATAACATCTTGCAGATATTTTGAAATACCTACCTTTAAAAAAGGCTCTACAATGCATTCTTGTTTCTTATCTACATTTTTCTAGCAAAGGTTCTAGTTTTAGCACCTACAGTTAATATCATACAGTTGGTTAGCAACCACAACTAATTGGCAGTTTCTTGGCCATGTTATTGGAGCTTTGCCTATGCTGGCCCAGAGATTCCCTGTTTCTCAGAAGCCTTTTTCCTATGTTACACAAGCATTTATCAATCTTCCATTATTATGTATGCCGTTCACGGGCATAACCAGATCAACCAATAGAACAAATGCTCAGAGTCCATATTTGAAATTCCTACACTACTCAGGAGCTGGTGGAACTTGAACATATTGCTAAGGAGGGGATTTCTTGGGTTGTTCCTGAGGATCATCATTTAATAGGTATTTTACATGACATGAGTGACTAAGACTTTTGGCATTTTTGGTAGAGAGTGTAAGAGATTTAGAGCCTTATTCAGAAAGTCTTAAATTCAAAATGTTTCCCACCATATTAAGCAAAGCAAGTAAACATTTTGAAAGTTACTCTAAACTAAACTCTTAATGAGTACATCAAAATTTCAGGAAATCCGCACCATCTACATATGCAGACTAAGGAAGCTTATGATAAAACCATGTGTTATGAATAGTACTGAGTAAGTACTGCAGACCTCTCTATGCTGCACCATATCAACTTAATGCTGGGTATGATTCATGATTTAATGTAAAGGATCTTAACTGGCTGTAGTTCTATTGCTAATGTTCAGATACAAAATACTAATCTTAAAACACTGGTATTCCAGACTGAAGAAGGCTAAAGTCTTGTTGTGTTGTGTTTTATATGCTTTTTATAATTGTTCTGTACCTTGGTTTGTCCCAGTTCTCCCGTTTCAGTGGTTCTGCCCATCCTGCCTCCCCCCTCAACCCCTCCCTGGTGTCCTGTCCGTCACTCAGCAGCCCATCCCTTCCCCATGAAACTTCTGTTCAGGGCATCGAGTGATTGTTTCAGGAACCGGGGTTCCTCCCACAGGTTACTCCCATTGGTCTCTCCAGAAGTCCATCTTCCCAATGTCCGTACCCCATGTTTCCCTATTGGCTCCCTATCTTTGTTCCCTCCTCCCTTTATAAGATACTTGATGGCCCCGAGCTTCGTCTGTGGAGCGAGGTCCCGCTGGGCTCTGGGTCCCTGCCCTGAATAAACCTGGACTGATAGCTCCATTCGAAGTCCACTCCTTCCACCACCGGCGTATCTCTGCCTCCCCCGCCAAGGCGAGAGCCTGAGCCCCCTCCTGACTGCCCCGGAGACCGGGAGAGTGTCCCCGCTGGCGGATGTGCCACAGCCAGCCGGGACCCCCCGAAGGGACTCTCGGAGAGGCATTACGACAAAGTCTCAAGTCAAAGAATATAATAATCTTGTTAATTGTCCACAAATTGCTAATACAGTGTGAAATCCATTGGATATCTGGTAATAAAAATTGTGTTGGCCTTTGGAAGTATACATTTTCTGTAATAAGATTTAAAATGTAAGTGCTAGAATATTCCTAAACTTTTAGAATATCCAACTACTATACTTGGATATGTTTTACTTTCATTTAATTTATAGACCCCTAGAAAGGCATAGATGAACTATGACAGACTTTGGTGTAACTACTTTGTAAGGAAATAGTTCAAACATGATTACTGAAGACTGATCTTTTAATGGAAAGATGACAAGAAAGCATCTATAACCTAAAATTGTGGGTGCTTCTCTATCTATGTTTTCCCTAAAAGAAAATCAGACAATTTTTTGTCATCCAAAGCTATAACCAGTATTAATCAGTACTGGTGGGGACCAGCCTCAGCCCATCTGCTTTGCTCTGATCTGACTGCACAGAGCAAACACAAATCTGGGTGGGTTACAGGAAGCAGAAATCCCTGGCATTGCTGAAGGAGTTTGAGGCCCTGCTGCCCTTCTCCCACGCAGGTGCTGCCACTGCACGTAGCTTTGCAGCTCTGTACTGCTAGGGTCTCTGCCCAAACCTTTAAAACCTGAGAGCTGAGGGAAGCTCAAATACTGACTTTGTTGGAACCTGCTGAGGCTGCAGGTCTCCCTGTTTGTACTTGACAATTTTTCATTAGTAGTTCCAATCTCATTTCGTGGTAACAGCTACAGAGCCAAAGACTTGTATCCATTGCTTCAGCATTAGAGCTGCTATGATTTGCGTCAGGGTCTGACTCAGTGCAAAACTTAAGGGGCATCACTGCAAACTGAGGTTTTCAATTTCTCATGAGAACAGCTCTGAGCCTATATAAGCTGTAATATTTCAATTTTATAGGTGAGAGAGATGAAATTATTTATTTTGATATTACAGATATGTCCAGGATATCCAGAAAATTATGTTCTTGCCCTAATACAACAACAGGAAAACAAAAAATCAAGGGGAGAAAACATTTAGAAATTATTGTAACTACATCATTTTTTGCCCTTTGAGGATTTTGTTTTCAAGCAATGGCTTCCTCCAACAGCTTTTAATACTTAACTAGTCATTTTCATCAGCATGGAGTTGTTCTAATTTGTTACTTCTATGTTCCAATTATGAAATATGACAGAATTCGAAATGTTTAATGGGAATGGGATTATTACCAATGTGCCCTTGTTGCATGCTGCATTGTTATCCTCCTTAGTATTGTAAAATATTTGATGTACCTGTAGAAAAGAGACCTTAGTAGAGCATACAGATGGAATTGAATTCCTAAAGCAGTCATAGGTTTGCAAATGTTATTCTCAGGGTCTCAATACAGGTTCTTCAGATTATTATACATGAACATTGTGAAAAAAGGCTTTGCCTATCTTCTTTTAATACAGTAAATCCACATATTATTCAAAGATACACTGGTACAAAATGATCAGTTTGATTACAACCTAAAACTGGTGTTTTGGTTGGTGTGCAACATATGGAAACTTTATAATTTAATATTTTACTGTACAGGATGTATTTCTTGCAGATTACAATGACCCTCTGGTTATTTTGGTTCTTGCTCACATTTTAAATGAATTCTTCTAATACACTTTGAGAAAGATCAGATTCAGACAAAGGTCTATAGAGAAATACTGTCATTTAAAATGGAATAGTACAAAACATTTTGGTTTTGTACTGAGAATCATGTAGTGAGACCTTTGGGTCATGTGTTAACCCACCGAATTAAGATTATTATAACATCTGGTAGTCAGTGCAAGAACTAGGGGGTGGAAAGCCTCCTAGATTATTCACTTGGTATTGGTGCTTTTTGTAAGAGAAACCTATGTTGTTAGAAAAACACAGATTTTTGTTTAAAGGTGATATAGCAAAAAGAAAGACAAGTACTTTATGGCTCCTAAGGTAAGCTTTTCCCACCAAAAGAACTAATTCTAGGTTGGCAGTGTATCTGCAGTGTTTGAAATTAAAATCTTACTGGCCCCTTCAAAAATGTAGCAAATTGGTGTCAGATTTTGATATAAACAAGACATAAAAATAGAACAGAAGCCCAAAACATTCCCAGCTCGTAGGAAGATATGCAGAGACAAGCTTGCAAAGTACTTCAGGTTGTGTTACAGGTCAAGCTCTAACAATGTTAAATCAGCTGTGGGAAGAGGAAAGTCATGACAAAGTCAGATTTCCCTTATAAAACACCTGGTGAGACCAACAGAGTTACTCATACAACAGAGAATTTGCAGCAACCATAGACATAGGCTGCATTAAGAATAACTAAAATGTGTTATATAGTGGCCAAGAAGAACATGAAATGACATTTCGAGTTGCTGTAGTGAAGTGAGATACATGGTTCATCTCATGTAGTAAAAGCAAGAGTTCTGCCAAAACAGTGATAAACTACTCACCTTCTTTTCTGCTGCCAAATGTTCTCAGGGCCACCAGAGACAAAGATCAGGCCCGTGTCAGTCACGGGTTCCTTCTGCTTTCATTGCACTGTAAGTAACAGCAGTCCCACCTGGGTCTGCTGATGCAAAAGCTAATTTTCATCTCTCATGGGTCTCTTCTCATTTCTGTGAGGCACTGTCACAGACCAGGCTATGTCCTGTGCCCAAGTGTCCACTTATTCAGCCATCTCACCAGCTCTCATTCTTCTGCATCTTGACTACTGCAAATATAAAGAAAATCAAAGGCTTTTTAAAAAGCTTTTTTCCTCATGAACTGAACCCCTTCCTCCTCACTTCAACCTCATGTTGAGGTTGTGTCCAGGTGACAGCCAGGATAGCATCTAGCCCTTCCATTAGCTAAAAAAAAGACTTACTTCAGACAATTCCTTAAAATTCTCATAATGTCCTCTTTCTCACTATACCTTATAAAAAAGTCCAACAAGAATAATCAGAAATCAAGATTAATATTTGCATTTGAGAGGTGGTTTCCCTGAAAATGGTGAATGACAATGCATTTTTCAGATGGTGAGCATGAAGTCTAATTAAAATCTGGCTTTTCATAAAAACATGGAAATCAGGTGCAGGGTGGTTTTAGCACTGATTTCAGTTAGGGAATTAGGAAATGTAATTAGGTTGCATATGGATGTTAGACTTCTTAATGGCTCATGAAAAGAAAAAAAGGTAGTTAGACACAAAGAGTATCAAATAAATTTTGGTCAGTTTTTTGCTACAAAAAACTCTGAAGATGCTGTGTCCTATCTGTATGGGATAGATCATAGAAGAAAAGTGTAACTTAAAACTGATGTAATCACAGTTACTGCTATTCTGCCTCTGCTTGATTTCTAGTTAATGCAGTTGTTGAACTCCTCTTCAGACAGGATTTTAATGTATGTTATCTGTTATCATTTTCTCAGTATTCTCTAAAATTCATAAGAAATGGAACCAAAACAATAAATATCTGAGCAAAGACACTGCAGAAGCCTTTCTAACTTAAAAACATTTTAGCAAGCTACAGTAGAAATCAGTAAAATTAAATAATTGTTATGCAAATCAGTACAATATTGTATTTCTAGATGGTGAGGAAGCTACATTGTGTTAACGGATAGAAGAATATCTGGGGGTTGATGTTTAAAATGATCAGTTTATCATGTGGGTATATTTTATTCCTCTCCAAAATAGTACCAAATTGAAAGTACCTTAGAAGCATTAGATGACTACATGATTCCACGAGAACAGTATCTCTTCTCCTGTTATAGAACATTAGGTGGTTAACAATGTGAATGAATGTGGCTGCTCCTGCAAATTGTTTTCAGTTAGCTGTTGAAATAGAAAACTCATCTGAGAAACTGCCCTAAAATAATAACATAAGTTTCCCAAGTGAGCACTTTGCTACTGAACAAGAGCAGTCCTGTAGTTTAAGCCACTAGAGATAGTTTATAATTAATGCCCAATTTTTCACAGGTGCATTTCTGATATATTTTGTCAGGGTATTGGCATTTTGTCTGAAAGTTGCAGCTTTGGTCCACACAGCATATATTAATAGAAGCAAGGTGTGATGTTAAATCTGTAAGTGAATTCCACTTGGTTAACTTCCAAAAGGATTCTTTTATTAAAAAATTAACTTTTTGTCAATGCCAATAAGTCTTCTCTATAATAATAGCTCTGAACAGAAGGCTAAGTATCATTGCTTCATATATACCACTTCTTGATACTCTTCTTGGCAACTCATACTTCTCTTTCCTGAAAAGAAAATATTACCTTATCTTGAACCACCAAAGTGATGAGCGGTTTTTCACTGACTTGTACATGGCCTTTTAAAACACTGATTCTGGGGACTGGCAGACCTGGTGAGTAATTCTGGCTTACAGTAAAGCATATGCACAGTGTTTACAGTGGTTTAGAAAACATGCCAAAATACAATTTTTAAAAAATTCTGTCATATTCACATAGGTATCTTGTTTATTGTAGAAGTTTAATATCTGTACTCCACCTGTCCAAACAGAAGCAGAGCAGTTGACTGATTCGTGGTTAATGCTTCCCAAGGAACCTGTACACTAGAAGTGGGACACTGGAGAAAATTACTAGTCTGACATCTTTTGTTTGTGACAACAAAATTAACCACAAACCGCAAATTGTTTAGGGCTTCAGTGTGTTGATAGATATTCAAGGTCTAGAAAAAAAAATTTTACTGCACACAGATTTGTACTAATACAGTAGCATAATTAAGGAA
>WBNO01030399.1:272264-284132 GCA_013400575.1 Peucedramus taeniatus
GGGGGGCGGGACGCGGGTCGGTCAGGCTGGAGCTCGGCCGCTCCCACGGCCTGGCACCACCGCGGCTCGGCGGCGTGAGCTGCTGGCGGGCTGGCACCGCCGATATTGCCCTTCCCTAGGCGGAGCTTGTGCCTTCTCATGGCACAGAGGGCAGCGTTGACTGCTGAGGTTTGTGTTTGAGGGAAGTGGGTTTACGCTTTGGTTTTTTACAATTTTCACGTGCAGTTTCAGCTTGATCATTGTTTCTTTGCTACTAATCAAGTGCAGCCCTCAATTAAAACCCAGTTGTCCCCAGTCCTGGTGGAGCTGTGGATTGCACACCCTTCATCAGCTAATGTGGTGCAAAGTTATGTGTCTGTATGGGGTGTTATCTGAGAAATACAGCATGTAGTCCATCGTATTATCTGTGTTGTAAATAAGATAAATTCTTTCGGCATTTGAAATGCAGCTGTTAAAGTGGGCGAAAGAAATTACTTGAGTAACTGATGATAGCCATACGAGGAATGGCTGGGGTCACTTGGTCTGTTCAGCCTAGAGAACAGGAGACTGAGGGGAGCCCTCATGGCAGTCTTCATGAGGGGAAGAGGAGGGATAGACACTGGTCTCTGTGGTGACCAGTGACAGGACCCGAGGGAATGGTTTAAAGTTGTGTCAGGGGAGATTTAGCTTAGATGTTGAAGTAAGATTCTTCACTCAGAGAGTGGCTGGGCACTGGAAGAGGCTCCTCAGGGAAGTGGTTACAGCACCAAACCTTACAGTTCAGAGGAATTTTGTCAATCTTCGCAGGCACGGAGTGGGGTTATTAGGGATGTCATGAGCACGACTAAGAGTTGGATACTGTGATCGTTGTGGGACCCTTCCAACTCAGAATATTCTGTGATTCTATTGTGAAAAGGTGACAAGGCTAGTTTGAAAAATTTCTGGTTAATGTAAACGTCCTCACTCTTTAAGCTCAGCACCAATTTCATTTTAGTTATTTGTATTTAAGCCAAACCAAGAAAGTTTTGAGTACTGGAAGGTTCACTTGAGCTTAACAGTAGAACAGAAAAATTCCTGTTTGAAGTGATAACTACTTTTTAAAGCAATATCTTGATATAGTCGATAATGTTATTTTTAAAGTGTTTTAAAGAACTTGTTCACAATTTTGATGCTTTACCTTACAGTACTGGTTTCAACACTTTCTTTGAGTCTGTGCATATGGCATTGCATTGGATTTTGGACCTCTCAGTTCCATGGACTACCTTTAAGGAAATGTGTGTATAAACATGAATATATGCTTATACACATTAAAAAATGAGGAAGATAAGTCTGTTGTCAGGAGGTTTACTTTTCTTATGCTGGTGTCTGCACCACCCCTGGGAAATATTTGAGCAGAGTGGGAGAAGGATTCACTGTTGGTTTTGTCATTGAGAGCACTGCTAGCTCTAGGGATTCCTAGAATACATTTTGTGTGTTAATGTAGTTAAAGAGGCAAAAAACTTGGAAGCTATTTATTCTCTAAAAATGGATGTAGATGTTTCCTTTGGCAATGGAGACCACTTGCAGGAGCTCGTTCCTGCACATCTCCTCTAATCCAGTCAATTACCCCTTACTGCCGTTTTGATAGTTCAGGCTACAGATTTTTGGCTTCTCAGTTGTGCCCAATAAACTGTTACTAGGCCAGGTTATTTTTAACCTGTCCTGCTTCACCCCATAATTCTGTGCAAAGTTGGGCTGGCACAACTGAGGATGCAGTGCAGGAGCAGGACAGGAACTCACTAGGCCAGCTCTCTTCCCAGGAAAAAAGAAGTCAGTGGAAGCTTGGCTTCAAATTATGGCATTGAAATTAAAAAAAAAAAATTTAAAGATGTGAAATTAATCCTGATATTTGCCTTTTAAAAGATGCTCTGCATTTTGAGTCACCTTTAAGAGTATCTTAATGTGTATATCCTGATGCATAAAATGAAATATCCATAGGAGGTATCACCAGTTGGTGTCACTTTCTAAAAGCCCATAGCTATGTTATCAAATTTCTTTTAACTGTATTTAAGAAAAAAATCAGCTGTGTTATAGTGTAGGTGAGGTTATCACATGTATCTTGTTAGCCTATTTTGTGTTTTTAGTATAAATTGCATTGCATCCTCTGAGCATATTTTATAATTAATTCCTTTTTTCCCCTGAGGTCAAGTAAAACTAAATTCTTAATATAAAAACACTGCTCATTTATGTTGTCTGATCTATAAAAGAAGTCTCTGAAATAGTAATTTATTTTGCCTTAAAGCCTATTAAACTTTGCCTCTGTGTTATTAAAAAAAAAAGCATTCTAAGGAATGTCCTACACAGAAGAAAAAGTTAGAGAGTTAGGCTTGATTCTCTTTCCAAGGCCTGGCATGTGGCCCTTCTGTCAAGTGGAAATTCACTTCAGAATCTTCTTCTTTCCCTCATACAATAATTTAGTATCCTGTTCTTTCCTAGCACCATGTCTGACTTAAGCACCCTAAGCTGATGGAGGAAACAAAGAAGGAGTTCAGCTTTGTGTAGTGGGTCTAGCGCTGGCCGAGCGCATAATATCCAGCATAAACAGAACAGACTTGGGGGTACAGCATCATAAAGTCACCCTAGGGCATTTCGCTACTTTATTGTGTCTCAAGTCTTAACATGTGGAAACACCAGCAGCCCCATTCTCATACAAGTAGAGGATGATTGTCTGCTCCCCTGTGATAAGCTGGTACAGACGAATTATTTCTGCAGTCTTATTAGATTATTGGTACTATGTGTAAAGAAATAGCAAAATGTCTTGTTTATTTTGTTGTTCATAAATACATTCAAGGTTATGTTAAAGAATGTTAAAAGAAAACTTTATTGGCCTTCTCTGTTTATTTAAAAAACAAATAAAATCAATTGTGATAAGAAGTGCTGATGTAAATTTGGTTAATTCCAAAATGTGCATATTTTTCATGACTAGTTTTGCACATGACTTTTTTTAATGCAAGAAAACATCTACAGGCATGAGGGACTCCATCTAATGAGATCTTTGCAAAAATTTTTTCATGTCTTAATTGCTAATGGAAACAGTATGCAGTGCATTGTAGGTATGGCTTGGGGATTTTGCTGTTGTGGAGTTTATTTGTTAGAAGTGTTTTTTGTGGATGATTTGCTTGTTCTTGTTGATGTTGTTTTGTGGGGTTTTGGGAATTTTGTGTAGGTTTTGTTGGGATTTAAAGAAAATGTGACCTTATGTGAAGCCCTGGTAAAATCTTAGGAAATTTGGGATGCTGTGGGTTTGGATGGGGTTTTGTTTTGTTTGTGTTGGGTTTTTTAAGATGCAAAGAGAATAAATCTGTAATCAGCGTTTCACTAACTCAGTTATGTGCTTTGTAAAAGGTCCTTCACATTTCTTGTGAATCACTTACCTGGAATAGGAGTATTTTTTAAAAGATACCTTTCACTGTGGTGTCAGTGGCTTCTTCTGATAATTACTGGTGTTTTATACAAAAATAGCTTCAATTCTGTGGAGAATATCTTTGGTCTTTTCTCTTTAATAGCAAAGATGAGCATCCAAGTAATTGTGAGAAGGGTGATGTGGCACCAGTCTTTGAAGATCTGTTGTATCAGATCCTGTTCGATCTGTAAAGAACACGGAGGGAGGGAGACCATTCTATGGGAATTATTGACAACTGCAGGGTTCCTTATTAAACAGTGAAGTATTTTATAAAAGTACTGAATGTTTTGGTATGTGTGTTTTTTGTTTTTTTTTACTGTCTAGTCTCAAGATGGCAGAATTATTTATGGAATGTGAAGAAGAGGAGCTAGAACCCTGGCAAAAGAGAGTGAGAGAAGTAGAAGAGGATGATGAGGACGATGATGATGAGCCAATCTTTGTTGGGGAAATCTCCAGCTCAAAGCCAGCTACTACATGTAAGACAACACTTTTCCGTAATTCAAAACAGATCTTTCAAGGTATAGAAAGTTAAACTTAGTTTGAAGTATAGAATTCTTAATAGTACACTTAAGACATTCCACACCTTAAAGCTGTTATGTCTCTGTCCTACTGAAAATCAGAATTCTTAAGAAATTCTGTCTTAAATCCAGGTTATGCACATCTCTGGTTACCTCTAACCTTAAATCTCTGATGTCAAAATAAGGACATTTGAAAGTTTTAGCATTAGCAACAGGGTTTAAAAGCCAGTATAGACAATGCTGAAATCATGCATGCAATTGCTTACGGTATAGTTAAAATTTAGTTATATATTTGTGGGTGTCTCACTCATAAAAGAGTGCGCATGAATTTAAGTCTTCCTGTTATGCTCCTTTATTTTTCTCCACCCCTCATTTCATGTGTTGATGAACATCATTCTGACAAAACCAAGGTAACTGTCTTCGGTGTCTATAATAAAAGCACAATCTGTAAAGTGACTAATATGAAAATACTGGAAGCCTGTGAATAGGAGATTTTCATTGATAAATTTACCCATCCTTTGTGAAATAGAGATTTTTTTCATCAAATTGCTTAGATTTCTCCTAAATGCAGGCAGTGCAGGGAGTGAGGTTAGGGGGTTGTGATGACAGGAGATATGTTAGGATTCTATGTTTGTCCTATGCTTGGGCTTTGGCAGGTAAGTAAAGAACTTCTATTCTTGTTATTTTAATTAACTTTAGTAATTAAACTTTTTTTTGTGTATCCGTCTTGTAGTCAATTTTTAAGAGCTGTGACCTAAGGTCTCCCTAGCAGTCACATATCCAAGACTTTGCCTGGTGAGGTTTACTCCTCACGGTTTCTGCCTCATCTCTGCTAATGCTTGTATCCAAGATTTCCGTAATAGTTTTCTGCAGGTGTATAATTTGCCGTGAAGGATCTCAAGACAAAATGTTACACGAGGCTGTCTGTCACACTCTGCTGCATGGATTTCAGAGCTGTTATTAGCTGTTCAGTCATTTTACTTCACAACACTTTCATCTTGCATCTATTACTTTTTTGCTCACTAGGATAGCAAGTTTAAGTTTAAAAGTTAACCTTTTTAACAAGGTTAAAAAAATGAAAAAATTATTTTAAATATGGGAAGAATACTGAATCTGATATTTAAGTGCTCCACCCAGAAAATATTTTGTATGAATGAATATTTTAAAAATACTCTGGATACTCTGAACATTTTGAAGAATATTTTAAAATTATTCTTAAGTTTCAGCTGTTACAAACATATAGAATGTCTGAAAAATACCATGTTTTCTGAAGGGTCCAGAGACCTCTGGATAGCTGTTGGTCATTGGTAGTAGTTCATGGCATACAGTATTAAGGCAGTAGCATGTGTTCGAACAACAAACATGCCAAGTTTGATTGCAGTTGTAGTCTCGAGATTTTTTTGTAGTGAAACGATAGAAATAATTCAGGTGAAAACTAAACTATAATTTTGGTATGATTCTGTGAACTTCAAGAACTTTGGTAAGAGAGACTAAATGTTTGCTTCTTATTCTAGTGCTGTCCATACTCCTGACACAAGTAAAATCACTTATGATATAACTTGTTACTTTATCTTTTTTCCTTCCCTTTCCTCAACTTTTCTCTTTTTAATCTTCTACTTCACTATCAAAAACAGCTATGGAAGAATGACCTCAGTTCTTCTCTGGCTTGTAAGTAGTACTACCTGGCACTAGTCAGGCTTCAGTTTGTTATTGGTGATAGGCAAGATACCGTGAGCTCAGCTTTGCTTATCACTGTTTAGTTTGCCCCTGATCAGATGAAAAATTGATGACAAAGAGAAACTCAGATATAGGTCTTAGTTTTTCTGTAAGGTGTAGTTTCTACAATGCATTGCATTTTCTTAGCCTTTTCCTGACAGTACAATTACTAGTTTTTGTACAGACTGTGTGGAAAACTTGAAGGAAATATTAAAAACCCCAGCTTTGACCTCCTGTCGGAGAGCTGAATAATATCAAGTGTCCCTTCTGATGTACTGGAGGATTGTTTTGGCTGAGGTGAAAAGTAGTTCACACTTTTTTTCCTTTACCTTTTTCTGCAACTGCTGGTTTTTCCTACAGTTACTGCTTGTTGTTCTTGCTTCCTGTTCCATGATACAAACCTGTAATTTGTTACTGTTTTAAAATGTTACTCTGCATGTCAGCATGCTTGTGCTTCAGTGCTGTTTTACCTAAACAGGACAAGTAACACTTTGATGGAAGAGGGGAAAGTGCACATCAGGTCTATGATGAGTCATGTAAATGTGGTTTATAATTTCAATTAACTGGCTTTCTGAAATGTTCTTTTTAAAAGCAGTAAAATTACCTTTGTAATTTAGAATGTGCTCACATCAGATGTCTTGACTATGCTTTGTGAGACATAACTTTTTATAAAAATCTTTATTTCGTAGATAGATGATGCTTTAGTTTAATTTTACTCTGGAATTCATGTATGAGGTATAGATTTGTTAACACTCACAAAATGTATGTATTCAGCTAAATACCAAAATAATTTAATCCTGGTTTGTAGTTACTGTTATGTCGAAGCAAAAATAGTATTACTATTACAGGACCAAATTTTGTCATATCTTAAAAAACGCAAACCTGTTTGTATATGTTGTTTGCAGCTGCTTTTTTATTAGTGTGATCTAAATGCAGGTGGCAGGTTGAAAGCTGTGATGTTCTGAGCTCTACTGCTATGAGATGTATTTGTCAGCTGGAGAAGTGTATACTAATGAGCCACTGTTGGTGGAAATAGCCTTAAGGTTATTAAATACAATGTGTAGATACTCTGAGATCTATTGTTTGAGAACCTGATGTAATTTGACCCTGATTTGAGAGGTTACTTCAAGCCTTTTGGGTTAGATATTAGAGAATCAATCTAATTTTGTATGCGTATTTTCACAGGTCAGAGCAAGCAACTTGTCAGCAACGCTAATGGAACTGAGAATCTGGGAGTAGAAGAGTATTTTAATTTGATGAATATTTTTGTAATTTTCTAAAATTGTCAGAAATCCCAGACTGAGACATAAAAGGTCGGGGAATATGAGTGGCATTAGTCAGGGAGTAAACATAATTTAAGAAATTGCATGTGCTTTTGCTGAGCTAGAACTCTGGACACAGACTACCATTTAGGATATGTAAGAAAATCAGTGCTCTTGTATTGCAATTCTAATGCGACTTCTTTGGTTGCTGATCTGTTGATTTTCCTTTCACATTGGAAAATGGATATCATGAAGTCTAAAATCCAGTTTGTAAGTGCTGTATTTTGCTAATACAGAAGCAAATCATATCATTACCGGTTTAGAGAAAATGCTTCCTTTATGTAGAGCAGTTCTAGTATTTATGAAACATTATGTATATGTGAGAAAGAAATTTAAATGAATGCACTATAATCAGCAAATTGAAATGTTAATGCCATGTCCTTTTTTTTGTTATTGTTTGTACTCTTCCTGTGTGTTAACCTGTCTCCAAGAGAATAAACATTGAGATTCTTAAGTGAACTTGCTTAACCAAAGAGGAGTGGATGTACATATCCTAATTTGTATAATTTACACTTGGTTTTGCCAGGTTTTTGTTTTAGAAGTAATATTTTAATTTATAAGCCAAATCCTAATTGGCTTAGTTAGTGTATATAAATGCTGCTTTTAAATTTCAAAAGCAATGAAACTATTAATTTATTTGCAATTAAGATAAATGTAACTTTTGACAGATATATTGAACAGAGTCAACCTCAGCTCACCACGAAGGGGGATACAGAATGGTGCACCCAGTAGAGGTACTTTATTGTCCTAATATGGTAATTACCAAAAAAATACACAACACTTATGAAACATTTGACTGCAAAATTACATAAAGATAACTTTGGAATCCTTTGCAACAGGTACAGTCACTACATTCAAGTCTGAGAGTCAACATTACGTCACGCCTGCCTCCAGCCCCGGTGCCATGCCTGCCCCATCAGTCTTTCAGACTGTGCCCAGCTCAGTGGCAGTTCAGCCGTTGGCTGTAGCAGTAAATGTTTCAGGAACTTCACAAACACTGCAGAGACCAGTTGCTGGATGTTTGTCAACACAGCAGGTGCCTGGGTCAAGTTCTGGAATAGCACAGCCTGTTAGCAGACCTGTAACCATTCCAGTGACAACACAACCAGTGTCAAGAAATATCACAGTTCCTGTAGTGGCTCAACCTGTATCCAGGCCAGAGACTCCTGCAACAGCACAGCCTGTAATACTCAATCAGGTAAATCTTTATTCATTTAAAGCATAAGAGGTATGATTACTTTTGAATAAGTTAATGAAGAACATACTGCCTCAGTTCTAGTGCTTTAAAGATCTGGACTAGATTATAAACTAGCATTATGTAAGCTGTAAACATTCTAGGACCATAACCTTGCACTGGTTAATTAAAATATATATTTGGAAATACTGATTTGGAAGACTCAAAGATGATAGCTTTAGTAAGAGTAAAAGGGCCTTAAATGAAAATCCTACACAGTAGAGAAATTAGTACTGTTTGGGTTCTTTGTTCTGTGGAGAACTGTTGCAAATTCATTCCCTAAATTTTGCAGATTTCTCTGCTCAGAGATGAATCTTCCACATTGACAACCTCATTTCATTTTTAAATAGCTTGCATTTAATGTGTAAAGCAACTTTGTGGGTTTTCCACCTGTTTTTGCAGTGCCTTGCCTTGGGATTTTTGATTCTTCAGAGAATGCTATAGTAGTAGTAGTTCCGTAGTGGGTTTTGCTTTTTCATTTACATGGCACATTAATGAAAGCATTGTGAAACAATAGTATGGTAAGAGGTTTAAGCAATCAAAGTTGAATGATCAGCAGGTGAAGCAATTTGGCAACATACTTGTTCTGCTTGAAAAGCCTAAGGGAATTGTGCACTTAGGTCATGTGTCATAGACCTTCCTGAGTTGCCACAGAACCTCAAAATGTTGCCATGAGGGAGTTGAGTTAGATGCTGTTTTGTTGCCTTATCTGTAGGACGTGAGAGAGAAAGAATGAGGATTAAAATTCCATATTTGTATGAGGTAAACGATGATGCAATACCTTAATTGAAAATAATTTACACTGAAACTGTTCAGACTATGTACCTATAATATTAGCTACTATTGTCAGGTTGAAATGAAGCCTGACAGTATGCACCATCTCCATTGTCCATGCAAGTACACATACCTGAGGTTGTTTAAATTGTTAGTCTTTTGATGTAAATAAAAATCATGCAGCCTAATGGATTCTGCATTTGCTGAGCAGGGCAAGCAGTCTGAATGAGCAGAGTTAATTAGGCCATTAAAACATGAGGATTGGAATTGGGTGTTCTTAAGACTTGTGGGTAAATTGCTGATGGAAGGCTGCATTTCAAGAAAAACAGAACTAAAACAAAGCAGTGTAATCATTGCCTGTCAACTGGCTAGGTGAGTCTTTGTCAAATTCAATAGGAAAAATACTCATACTTTCTAATTTTGAGTCTTCAGCAGTTGATAGTTTGCAGAGAGAAATTGTGCGCGTGTCTGGTGAAGCCGGTTAGCTAAATAAGTCTGTCACTGTTAAGAAGGCCTAAGTATATAATTAAAAATCTAGATATCAGAAGGATATCTAGGTTGCTTCTTTAGTCATCTTAAATCTTTCTTTATGAAGCAGGACAGATTAGTATAGAGAAAGGTTTGGTGCTTTACATGATGTACACACATATTACAAGTCAGTGAAGTTTTTTTATAAGTTTACTGATGACATAGTGTGCTTTATTAAATCCTCTAGAGGTGTGCTAGTATGTCCAGCAGAATCTTTACTGCGAAAGAAAGCCCTCTCCTTTATTTCCCTCACACACACATGCTCATGTTTTTGTTCTACCAGACAAAGCTGGTAGGGGCTTCTGCAGTGTTTTTATGACAAAACCCCAGAGTAAACAGAGCTAGGAAAGCGGAACTTTTCCACGGAGTATACATAAGCTGGATGCGTAACTCATCAAGACAGTGATTTCCTTTAAAGAAAGCATGCTGAGTGTACTTCTTTTTGTGAGACTTCTCATTCATGGAGTTTGTTACAGATGAGGCTTTAGTTCTAAAGTATTTATAGTGCTGCTTTGTCAAAATCTGCAGGTTTTTTCATGGCAGAGTAGAGAAACAGCTATTTGAAGAAGTTGCAGTGATAGGACATGAAAAAAATTCTCTAACCACGTATTAATTGATTCTGTCTATTCCAGGTTAGACTGATGTGCTTTAGAAAGTGATGCATCCTTATCTGGGATATCCAGTGCAGATTCTGTGGTCTCTTAAAGCTTCTGCTGTTTGTTGAAGTTATGGTCTTAGATGGTTTCTTTACAGTGTTAATATTTTGATCATGGCTTTCATGAGCCCTTAATTTTTTTTTGGGGTATCTTAAATGTAACATCCTGTTCTTTGGATGTTAAGAAATTCTTGAAGAAGAATTTCTCTTAAAGAAGAGTTTTTTTGTTTGCATTTTTTTTTTTTCCTTGCTAAAAACATAGTGAATCTTCCATCTGTTCAGCTTAACTCTTCTAGATTCAGAGCTGTGTTTTCAATTTCAGCCTTATCTAGAATTTGTTTCCTTGTTTATATCGTTATTGCCACTTGATGGTGTTGCACTTTTTATGGAGGAAGAAGCTTGTCTGACGTGCCTTTTTTACAGAGGTACTATAATTTAGTGTCTTGGACAAGGTTCTGTGATTTTTAATCACTCTTGCCACATTGTCACTTGCTGTTCTTAGGGTTATATTTGTACTACCTGTATTTTGGCTCATATCTTTAGTTTGAATTTTCTTCATTCAAGTGCTCCTTAGGGTTTTCGGATTCCTCAGCTGCTCCCCATCTAGTGTTTATTTCACTGGGGGTTGCTATTTTACAGTGACGATTTTCTGCCTTCGGCTTTCTGTGACATTTTTGTTCACACATGTTCTGTTTCTTCCCAACTTGATTCTTTCTAAGTGGAAAAAGCTTCAATTAAGTTTTTTTGGAAAGTGTTTGACAAATGGATCTTCAGCTTCCAGGTGTTGAAAATTACCTTTGAAAATACCATGTTGAGAAGATCACTGTGAGGTATAACTAGACACTGATAGGACCCCTTTTTAGCTGAATGTCCTTCGGAGTGCTTTTGCATTCAAAATACAGTGCAATATTCTTTAGTCTCAGGATGTCAAAAGATTTTTTCCTGTGGTTGCTTTCGATCACCTATTGGGTTGAAACACATATCTCCTCAATTTCTGAACAGGTCTATAATTTGCCTCTTGTCAATGTTTGGTATTCCAGTTTTATCATTGAAATACCCCTTTCCAATCACGAGCTTGATTCGCTGACTTCCTAAGTCAGTCTGGTTTTTGTGTTGTTACTGTACTACATACTGTCTACTACCTACTGCTGTGCAGTTCCAGAGGTTCAGAGTTGATTTTTATTTCAGTCCTAAAGTTTGCAGCAATCTTAATTCAATCAGAGCTACTGTTGCATTTCATAGCATGGGACTGTCCTCTTCTTAAGAAAAATTTGTCCTTAGCAGTGGTGATGATCTGTAATTCAGTGCTCAGAATGCTCTCGACTAAGCCACAGCCAATTCTGTCTTTCCCTTACTTCCTAGGCACTTTTCTCAGTGCGTGTGACTCAGGTTCTTGTTGTTCCTAGGTAATTTTGAGAACAAAGGTCAGTCCTATGCATTTCAGGGTGGGTTTAGTTATCAATTGCCATATAGGCTTCCACAGTTGAAAATCTAGGATGCAGACTATGAATCCAATATTATCACTAGTCCCTTAGAAAACTAAAAGTAGTGATGTAATACTTCTCTTCACTTGAGCCCTAGGAACTTAACTTACAAATATGTAGGGTTTTGCCTTTTTGCGTGTGAGAGCACCTATACATGTTAGTTTGATATTTTTTGGTTGTTGTTGTTGTTGTTGTTGGGTTTTTTTTTGTTTGTTT
>WBNO01030399.1:284155-305533 GCA_013400575.1 Peucedramus taeniatus
TTTTTGTTTCATCAATGTGGTAAAGCTGTTTTGTTTTGGTTTTAAACATTTCTGTTTTCTAAAGCATTGGACAACATTGGGGGATTTGTATGTAAAATGACAGAGCCAAATTATGTTAAAATAATACCTGTCAACAGAAAAGGACTTTTTGAGAATCAGGCAATGAAATTTTCAGTGTGTATTTTTACATTTTTTTGCTTGCTGGATATGTTTAGTATATACTGGGGAGATGTATCCATGCCATCAAAATACCTATACTGTGAACTGGTTGAAAGTTAAAATATTGTCAGGAAATAAAAACAAAGAAACTACAGACGAGTAAGAGATGCAGTGTTTGTATGTAGCTGTTGTATTGGTCTCATTTCAGATGTGAATGGTGTGCATAGGGCTCTGCACTCAGAGCCTGCCACAGGTTTATCCCCTGAGCATTAGTGGTGCTTGAGGTGTGGCCTGCAGGCTGAGGTGCTTTGCTGTCCTTTCACTGGCTCTTCTGAAACTGTTGTGACTACAGTAACACTTGCCCTGTTGTGACTGCAGCTCATGTAGCTGTTACTCATAGCAAATACAGCACAGAAATTCAGTAACTATTTCCACAGCTACTCCTGAACGTCTATCTTTAATTTGGTTTGAGTGGATTAGGTGACTCACCAGAAGAAAGAGTGACTCTTTATTAAGATCCTGAAGGGTCTGCATTTAAGGAGATGTACAATAAAAAGGCAGGATGGGGAGCAGCATCTTCCTTTTTGTTCTGGTATTTAGGAGTCCTAAACCAGACTATCATACCTGTTTATGTACTTTTGTTCCTTTAGATTTCTTTCCATTAAGTTTGATTTACATGGTGGTAGTTAAAGATGTGGTAAGTTGCACAGGGATGTTTTCATATAAGTAGCCCAGTTGTGAATGGAAAGCAGTTTATGAGCTTGATTTTCTTTTTTCCCCAGCAAAACGTATTTTGGCCTTTGTCTCATGGATTCACTGATGACAAGGTCTCTGTATGTGTATTGGGTAGTTTTTAAAATTTGTATTTTTATTTCAGGAAGATGGCCCTACTTCTGTTAATGTTTTGTTTCGCAATACAGCTTGATGATGTGTAACCATTTGAATTATTTCAGAGTTGAAATTGCCAATACTTTTCCATTTCTACCTTACTGTTAAAATGAAACCTAGCTCTTTTACATTTTTTCTTAACTGCGTATTGCTATTCCTGAAAATATTTCATGTTTCAGATTGTGCTAGGATGAATGGCCTATTAAAACGTGGCCAGTATTGATGAATCTTGAAGGTTCCTCCTACCTCACCTCTTAACTTTGAATATTTGTAAGAAGAACTAAATTTGATGTTTCTTTTCCTCCACTGTTACCTATTATAGTAACAGTGGAACTGTTACTACTGTTATAGATCAGTGGAACTGTTTAGTTTTAACAGTTTTCAGTGCTGGAGACTAGAAATGCGGACTATTTCGTTTTTTAGGTTATATGTACTGAAGGGCTGACCTTTTAAACTGAAGAATAAAAGAATACCGGTACTTGGAGATGCACAAAACTTAATTTAACAAGGTGCTGGGAAACATGAACCAAGTTAGCTGGGCTTTGAAAAGAGGGTTTAATTGTATTATTTTCAGAAATTCTTCTGAAGTTACTCTACATTAAAAAAAAAAAAAACCCTTGGTGATATCAGAAATTAGGGCCCTTCTCAGTCAAGATGCTATAGATAGCCCTTACTTCCATTAAAGCTTGAGCAATTAGTAGAATTCGATCTTAATACCATCTTGCTTTGAGAAGCTTCTACTTGCTGCAAGTTTGTGCTACTTTTGAGTTCTGGTTTTTGATCTTTTAAAATGCAGCAAGATGTTATGCAGGAGTAACAGGCAAATGCCTGAGTTTAGGTTGAAGGAAGAAAGTATTTGGTTTTTTTGAAAAACAATCAAGTATAATTTGAAATATCATCAAACTTTTTTTTTAACAAAAGCCTTTACAATTAGCAATTCAAACAGATTAGTGATGTTTCATTGATGGTCTTTGCCAGATCTTAGGATTGTTTTTACTATTCTGAATACACAGTTATAAAAACTAACAAGCACTGATGAGAATTGCAACCTTATTAAAATGTCAAAATAAACTATTTTGGGGAGATTGTAATGAACTTGATTTTCATCTGAGTACTTCTGAGTACTTTTAAGCAATTACATGTTTTTAAAATAAACCCTTTGAAACCTGCAAGTAAAAGAAATATTAAACCTCAAATTTCTTTTCCCTCTTGAAAATATCTTATTAGGATTATATTATGGATTCTCCACCAGATGCACCAGATAATACATCTGGTATACTGTTTGGTGTGAGACACAACTCGGGAGTTCCACAGTACCAGACTGGGCCAGCAGTGAATGTAACAGGTGGGTATAACTGTAGTAGTTGATAAGAGAAACAACCAACCTAATGTCATTTAACTCTAGTGCAGATCTGTGGGTTATAACTTTAAATAGGATTTCTAGAATATAGTATAGCTGCTTTTTTCTTCCCTTGGTACATAATACTGTGTAATGTTTAATGAAATAAACTTCGGAGTCTTGTGTTGTCAGACTTTGCTTTTCATGCATTAGGCTGACTATAAAATCAGCTGATGTCTTATAATGTTCATTTAGATGAGGAAAAAGCATTGCCAGATCCACTGTATCTTTATTGACAGGTAAAGGTTTGTTTTCAGTGTACTCATCACTTGTTGACCCATGGGAATAGGAAAACTTAGAAAAAGAGGGGCTGTGAACAGTACCTGAAGAACTGAGTCTGCTGAATGGATTCCCTGTCATGATGATCTTGGTTTTCTGTCTGCTGTATGGAGGAGTTGGAGTAGATGGAATCAAAAGGATCATTCCTGAAAAGCAGGGGAAGGGAGAGAGTATGTAATTTGACAACAAAACTCTTTTTTTTTTAACTAGCTTTTCAGCAGTTAATATTTAATCTATTTAAAAAGAAGCCAAAAAGCACCTATTTTGTGTGTGTGTCATAGCAGATGAAGTAGATTTGGAGCATGCAGTGTATTCTGTAGTCTTCTTAAGAAGACTACTACTTGGGACTTCCCTCCTCCCTTTTGAAGGATTGTACATTTGTAATAATTGACCAGAATCCCATTATTCTGTCTATAAGTTATGGGTGACAATGACTTCTGATTCTTCCTTGAGGTAACAGGTTAGGTACAGTGAATGGTCTGACTGGTCATGTTAAGAAGTTACATAGGACACAGGGATAGCTAGTTTGATCAGCTTCATGTGATGATTTTGTATTTTTAGTTTAAGTATTCGCTCCACAAATGTATCAGTGGAGTGTTAGTAGTGTATTTTCTTGCTTGTGTCCAGCCATTCTTTTGGTGTCATTCTTGTCTTGGGTTAAATAGCTTTTTGTCAAGTAAGCAAATGGTTCAGTATTCCAGCCCTTGTTCTCCAAAGGACAGGTATTAAAGTTTAATTGTTTGTGGGTTTGGTTTTTTGAGCTTTAGAGACTTGCTTGCATACTTAAAAATTACTTGTATTAGTCTCTCACTGAGGAAAAAAATGCTTAAAAGCACTGAGTGTTGCAGTTCAAAGCATTTTAAATGTGCCATACTTAGTCTATATTTATTTCTGTAAGATGGCAATAGGATTTGAAAGTTAAAATAAAAGTTTTATTATCGTGGGTTGAAACATTAGTATTTTTTACACAGAAGGCAACTTAAAGATACATTTCACTTTGCAGAAAGGAAGTGTCTGCGTATTTGGTGGTTTGGCTTGCTTGGTAAGGCCATGTAATGAGATTAAATTCATGTTCATGTATGCCAAAGCCTACTTGCTTGTGTTGGTGCTATACTTCCCTAATTCATATACAGCACTGTGGGCACAAGACATTCTGGAATATGGTATTTAAAAGCAGAATCCTTTTGGGAACTGGGCTTTGATGCTCTGCAGGACAATATAACTAATGCACGTGGATCACGAAAGACATTTTTTAGTTCAGTATAGCATAAATATTTATTTCCGAGGTCTAAGCAGGGAAATGACAGGTTGCTAAGGGACACTAACCAAGCCTCTTCTTAGGCTGCTAAATTGGTGTTGGTGTTTGGGTAAACAGCATTGGTAACTCTGCCATGCAGGTCGCATGGCACTGGGGATGTGTGTAAAATGTAGCTTGCTTTTTGAGAATGTTGTGAGAACATTCTGCCACAAACTTCACCCGCTTGGAGGAACGAGAAATTGCTGTGACTGAAAGACCTGTCACGTGGGGTTGACTGGACTGCATCCATGAATCCCTTGCTCCAGATTAATGAGAGGTGTTGGTGCAGGACTGTACTAAGAGGCCTGAAGAAGTTTGGCTTTCATGTACCTGTTCTGGTATCACAATACATTTGGTGCTTTTATTCTAGGTTACTATTTCTGATGTCTTTTTCCATCATTTATAAAATCAGGCCCAGCCAGCCCAGATACACAGAGCAGCATTAAGATTTTTACAGTGGTGTTGTGGGTTCAGAAACCTGTCAGCAAGGTGGTGCTGTAGCCAGTATACTTTGCTCCTTCCTTGCCATCATGGATGTGGTACACAGGAGTATTGTGTGTATGAGCACAGCCAACTCCTGCGTAATAGCTACAGAACTGTTCACTAATAGCAAAAAATAATTGTTTGGCTACTGCTTTTCCCTGCTGTCCTGAGTACTTGGAGTCCCTGTGACCTGCTGTATAGAGAATTGGACAAACAAGCCTGCAATGTGGGTAATTCAAGGAATTCTTGTCCACACTCCAGCTGAGAGATAAAGCTCAATCTGATTTATATCAGCAAGATATTAAATAATACTTGGAGTTGGTGTGATTAGTTTTCAAAATAGGCCTAATTTTTTTTTACGTGAACAAACAACAGAACTAAAATGCAAATGTGTATTATTATAGTTCTTATGAAAGATAATTTACTAATCAGAGTTGTATAGACTAAGACTACTCATCTTTATAAATATATAAAAGAGTCTTCAGAATTTTTATCATGGATGTGTTAAGCTTTTAAAATTGGAATTATGAACAGTATTTTTAACGTATGAAAATAGTCCTTGTTCCCAAATACAGTTTTCTGCAGTCAAATAAAATACTTCACTGAAGGTCCTTGTAAACTCAGTCAGACCTTGTGTCTTTTCCCTAGTCTTCATTGCAGAGCTATACGTAGTTTAATACACAGCAGCAGCGGTTCCTGCTGTAGGTTGATGGCTAGATGCTCAAATAGGCTCAAGTGATACAGAGGAATGCTAAGCTTATACCAGCTCTGTGGAAGCCTTTGCTGTGCAAGACATACGTCCATGTAAGCAGCTCATGTACCGAGCAGGGTGGGTGTAAGTGAATTAAAGCCCCTAGGAAGGAGTAGCATCTAATTAATAACCTGATAATTTTGTGAATGAGTGATCCTTGGGCAAAGAACGCATAGAGTGAGACATTTGAGCTTAATATGTTTGTTTATGTCAAAAAGAAGGAAAGGTGTACTATGAAGGAGAATGTTAGGATGTTTAGGTATCTGTATATCAAGTGAATTATGTTTTCACATGTTTGAGGCATAGTGTGGCAAATTCTCCAAGATGTCCATCAGCATTCCCTGCTGGGAGTCTGCCTATGTGTATTGAATGGGGAGATTCTCCAGACTGTTGGCCAAGTCTAGATAGTACCCACTGAGGAAACCCAACTATGGGTGCCAGAGAGCTGTTTTGTTTCTTCTCAGAAGTTTGAATAATTTGTTGTGACACTAAGTATCTCTACTTGTTGAGCTTCTTGTTACAGCCTGAGAAATCATCGGAGCAGCTATGCTGTTGTAGGGGGGGACATACCACAACGTCCTTAGCTTAGATCATTGTGTCCAGAACTGAAGCCTTTGACATATTTTATTATATAGTCTTAAGACTGTTTGCAGTCTTAACCTCATTGTGAGAGGTTTACAAGACCTGTGCTGGTGCTTCAGCCTTCTTGGTTTGCAGCTGTGTCTTTCAGGTGTACTTGAGGGCTGATCTCTGTATTAAGGTCATATTGTCAAGGGTTATCTTACAGTGATAGAGACATGGGTTTCTGACAAGATGGAGCCGAGTGTTTATGGGCATGTTAATCAGCCACTGAACCTCCCAGTTTCAGAGTTGTTGGTGGTTTTTTTGTTGTGTGGTGTTTTGGGGGGTTTTTTGGTGTAGTTTTTTCTTTGTAGATTTGTTAGGTTTTGTTGTTGTTGTTGGGTTTTGTTTTGAGTGTTTTGTTGGTTTTTTTTGGTGGGTTTTTCTGGGTTTTTTTTTTGGGGGGGAGGGGGTTTTGTTTGTTCATTTTTACGAATTTTCTTCAGAAGAAATCCTGTAAACCATAAGGACGTGTAATGTTCTTTCAGAAGAAGAGAGCAGATAGATGTGCTGTGGTTGGTCATTAGAAGTTGCAACACTTTTTTCATTTTGTGTGGAAACTGAAGTTTACAGAGTTATATGAGAAACTAAAACAGCATTAACACACAACCAGGAAAAAAGGAGAGGTGTTTTTCATCAGAACCACAGAGCTTGTTCCAAATAGCAGGCATTGCAGAAACCAGCTGCTTAGCTTAACTTTATTACTGTGAACTCACCTTCTCTCAGATTAGAGTGGGTCAAGATGTGAAAAGTAGGCCAAATGAATTCAGGTGGCCACAGTATGATTTACTGGGGTTTCAGAGGTGGATCTGTATCTCCTGTGTTTACCCTTTCCTGCTTCACTGTCCTGGGCCTTCAGTCTGAGTTGGATATTTTCTTAACTTCAGTATAGAATATTAGTTTAGGAAAATCTTTAAACTGCTTTGTGTGGACTCTAAATTGCAGTCGTCACTAATGTGTTCTAATTACTATGGGAAAAAATGAGGTTCTTTAATTTAAAGTACTGTAGGTCTAAATGAGAGTGGGTTTGAATCTAAACCTCCTGGTACTTCTGAAGGCGACAGTGTAACTCCAAAACAGGCCAAGCTTAATGAGGTCAGTGTTAGAAGCAACTTGGCTGTTTCACCTACAGGTAACTGTCCAACAGTTGCACAGGCACAAAAAGGATCTTCAGACAGTAGGAAGATGGAATGGTCTAGCTGGCAGTCCTGCCTCTGTGGAAAAAGCTAACACGTTTGTAGTGTTTCAGTTGGTCAGTGTTTTTAACACTCATAAGGCAGTGTAAGTAACTGTAAGTAACTGTTCTTATGCTGTAAAATAAAAATAGCTATTCTATGCAAGGGTTTATATACCTTTACAAATTAATTTACCTGAGTTTATTACCTATTCAAATTTTAGACCTTTATCATTTAGTAGGTAGGTTTGAATTCTGTAGAGCAATAATTAGTCATTAGAAGACATGATAAAAATAAATGCTCCATACCTCATTCTCTTAGTTCAGATTTTCTATGTCAAAGAAGGGAGTACAGGGTTGAAACTTCAAAACACAGCCAACCAGAAAATCAAGATTGAAAGAATTCTTGACTTAATTCTATGACTGCTGAATTTATGAACTAATTCTGATTAGATGAAGGAAAAAAATAATTTTAGTAATGCCAGGCAAGGCAGTAACAGATTAGGGTTGTGGAATCCCCATCCTTGGAGATACTCAGAAGTTGACTGGACATAGCTCTGAGCAGAAGATTAGACATGCTTTGACTGGGAAGTTGCAGAAAACCACCTCCAAAGGTCCAACCAAAATTATTTTGTGATTCTGTACTTTGGCTAATTGTTGCAAAATGTGTTTTGCAGTTTTTCCCTCCTTTTTTTTTTTAAGGCAGTGTTTCTGATATGGTTTGAAATAGTAGTGGGAGAAGGTCTATTTCAAAGAAAGGATGTTATTGGAAAGATTTTTCCTGCCCTTCAAGAAGAGAGCTAGTCTGGCTGTTTCAGAGTATTAGCTATTAGGTGCATTTTTGTCCTGAGCCAAAAGGTGCTTTCTAGCGATTGCAATAGGCCAGGTTTATTCTTGACTTTGAGATATTTCTAAGACATCCTCTGTCCTATAATGTTAAAATGATTGTTCGGAAAAAATTCAGATTTGCATTTTTTGCATTTCTTATTTAGAATTCGTTTGCTCTTTCCAGCTACCAGAAGGACTTGGCTATAACATGAACGTTTCAGCAAAAAAATTTCCTCCACCCTCTTTTTTGGTTAAATAGATATTGTACTGGAGCCTATAATAAAAAAAAGATAACTGAAGGATCTTGCTAAATTCAGTAAAAAAAGTAGACCATATTTACTGAGAACCTTATTTTGCTGAATTTGTTTCTAAGCATCCCATGCTGGCATAGCAATTTCTAATCTGTCACAGAATTCAGCACTGAAGCACTGCAGAACACAAGGTTTTGCTGCAGAACTGGTTTTCTTCAACTCAGTTTGAGCTTACTTGTGTGTCAAAATGTTTTACCAAGTGTAATAGTGAAGACTTGCAGCACTGTTTTGTGGTACATCTTTTACATGGCCATCCACTCATGTGAATGACTTTCTGCTTAATAATGATTCTTAGCAAAACTGTTATCTTAAGGACAGTTACAGTTTATTTATGGTTTAGGCAGGACTATTTTTATGTAGAAATGTATAACACTATTGCATGGTCATCTCTTAATTCATACACTTAGTTATTCCCTTTTATTTATGTTTTTGTTTTTATTACATCTTTTCGTAGTCCTGGCAGAGAACAGTTGACTCTACTGTTGAGATGTTTCCTGTGTTTAACTTCTAAACTACTTACTTAGTGTGGAGTCCTCCAAATCTGTGAATGACTTGAGAATGCAAGAGAATTTCATCTGGAAAAGTAGCTCTTGCTCTGAATTTTTTGACAGTTTGGAGAAAACTCCAAGCTTAGTTTATTCATTAAAGTTTAAACTAATGCAAAGCTTTAATATCTCTTTATCTCAAAAGGTATTAATCATTTATGTTGATAAGAGAAACATTATTTCCTTTAATTACTGGGAGTAATTATTAATTTAGAGGTTCTCCAAAGACACCTTTGCTTAACAGAAATAATGCAGTTGAATAAGCTAGGGTTCCAACAAATTTCCAGAGAGAAATAGCCTAATCATTGAGAACCAAATGGTGAAATTCCTTTCCAGAACCACTTATCTGAACCCTATTGTGATGATGATCAGGTTGTGGCAGAAAACAGGTTTTACATGTTAATTTGAAAAGTTTGTGAAACAAAAACATCAAAAATCTATCCTATCCAGGATGGGGTGGGCTGGTAGTGCACTGAAGAAATGCTTTCTCTCCATCATGCTGCTTTCATCTCCTCATGTGTTTTTTCTTGTTGATAAGATTTTGTAAAATCTGTATATCAGTCTATGTCAAACAGAGCAAACTCCAAGTCAGTTTGGGGAAAAGGAAGAACAATTAAAAGATGCTTGTGAAGCCTTGCTTATGGTTATTGCAGCTTCATTGATGGTAATAGTTTTCATTTGAAATAGCATATTTTATTAGAATACTACCACTACTACTAGATTAAGTATTCTGCCTGTGAATTCTGAGTCTTTATATGCTTTAAATTTTACAGAAACAAATGCTGCATCCAGCACCATTAAAAATGGAGGACCTTTTCCACGAGCTTGTCCAAAATGTAATATACATTTCAATCTTATGGATCCTCTAAAAAATCATATGAAGGTAAAATCTTTTGGGGCTGGTAAGCATTAGACAAACTTTGTGGGCTTCTCTTTGGTTATGGCAGAGTGCCATGGCTTGATAGGATGCTATTTTGGCTTCTGACTGCTATCAACCAGAGCCAAATGCTCAAAGTCTTGCAGTCATGGAGAGCAAGACAGAAGCAGGGAAGCTCTAAGTCTTGCTACTTTTTGCCTCATGTTTCCAATGTGCTGAAGGTAAGTGTCTATGAGAATAGGTAGCCAGGTGACTCACATCTGTATAAAATTGCAGCTGACACAAAGATGACAATGTAAACTTATTGTTTTGTCTTGATGTAGCACTTGGTACAGCAAGATAAAAATACTTGATACTTAATAGATAAAAGTGGGGAAGAATTTCATTTGTAGTTCATACTCAAATGCAGTGGTAAACAAAACTCTCAGAAACTGAGCATCACTTAATCTGATTGTGAAACTACTTACTACTATTTCTAGAAGCATTGTTTCCTGGAAAATATTTATCATTTGGCAAAGATCCTCACAATTCTCAGGCACGTGTATTTCATTTCAGGGACAGAGAAATGGCTTTGCAGTCTGTATGCAACATGAATATCCAAAACAAAAAGGAGTATCAGCTACTGTATAACACAAATTTGTGAGGATCTGAGTTACTTTTCTCACAGATGGTTCTGATTTACAGGGTTACAATACCCTAAAAAGTAATTGTCGTCATCTTCGGCTCTGAAATATAATTAAGAAATACAGATAGCAGTGGGAAAAAAAAACCCAAGGTTTTTAACTTTTTCTAATCATTATTTGTACAGAATAGCTTTTGCACTGAGTACCTGAATGAAGGAACCATTGAAGAAGTGTGTTTACTTAGGATACTGAGTTACAATTCCACAGCAGGAAATTGCTCCTTACTAGTAGGCTTACGGAAAGTAGTCCTGCATGGTAAGAGCTGTTATTTGGCAGGAGAAAAATTGTCCTCTGAAACATTCTAATTTTGTTGGAAACTTCATAGCATCTTCTTTATGAAGTATGTTGTACTTTTTAAGTGATAAGTTTCATGAGATGGCTCTTGGGCTAAGCATTCTTTATGTATACTTAAAGAAGCTTGAACAATATCTGTTATGTGACTCAGAATTCTGAAATTTTTAGTAATGCTGGAAAGAGCTTTTGAAGGTTTCAACATATATTCTTCCCTAAGAAATAAAGGAGAAAACTTCCCATTAAGTTCTCAATAAACTTAGGCTTGTCAGCAAAATACTTGCATGAAAACTTTTTTTCCATATTTTTATTAAATGTAAATTAAGTAGAATTTTTTTTGCAAGAATAAGGCAACACTAGTATTGTTTTCTTGATTAAATTTCTCTTACATGAACCTGTGAGAATCTTCCACTTCAGTTTTATAATATATAGTGTTTTATTGCTTAAACACCAGTTAAAGATGAGTCACTGTTCAAAACTGAATATGACGTAGGTTGGTGTGTCAGAGAATTAAGCTTTGCATCTTTCATTAGTGCGTTGAGTTTTCAAAATGCTGTTCTCATTGATGCAGTTTGGTGAGACTGATACCTTTGTTTGTCTGTCTCATCTCTTTTCCCTGTTTGCATCCAGTATTGTTGCCCAGATATGGTAAATAACTTTTTCTCGGAAATGGTCAAAACAGAGAGTTTGAGCACAACAAGCAAGATCATTGAATCTGAGAAAGGAAAGCTGATTATGTTAGTTAATGACTTTTATTATGGAAAGGATGAAGGTGACCTCCAGCAGGTACAACAGGAGCAGAAGACTCATACAACATTTAAATGCATCAGTTGTCTCAAAGTTCTTAAAAATAACATAAGGTATTTGAACTTATTTCTTTAATTATTTACAGTCCATAGTAGTCTCATGTATTAAAATTTTGCATTTTCTGGAGTAGAGTTCCTTTTGTACTGAAAACAGATAATATTGGGTTACTAAATAGAAATTGAATTAATTTTTGCTTTGCATGTATGGCCATAGCTTTGAACTTTTTACAGATTAGAGTATGAATTTTAGTGGTGTCTAACATAAACATAGAGTTTCAGTAAGAGCAGTTGTAGGACTTTGGGGTTAGAAAGGGCAGCACAAAGGATTTTACAATTTGCCATCTGGATTGATGGCGATATTGGTAGATGCAAGTGTTAATTCCCTTTAGGGACACACAATGACTAATAGTCAGTAGTTCACTTATGTAACATCTGTTATTTTGTTGGAGTAATTTTACTTCCAAATGCTGATAAAACCCCAGTAAGCTGTTTTAGTAGGTAGACAAGTTTGTGTCATCGTTCCTTTGGAAGTTAAGGTCACTGAACTTTTTTACATGCACTCTTCAAGGGAAGCTGAAGTAGCAGAATGTAAAATTGAAAAATGGACTATTGTTTTAAAGGGCACAGTCTGCAAGTTAAAATGAGCAGGTTTGTGCTAACATTAGACACATATTATTGAAAAAACCAAGTTTTCTGTAATTAAAACAATGACATTTGCTATTAATCATTAAATAGGCAGGCACTATTTTCTATTCAGCATTATATTGTAAGCAATTGGTGCTGTGGTGCCTATGTGTTCCACAGCAAGTCATTAAAAATGTATGAGCTTTTTTTTTTTAATTTCTACATTGACTTTACCATATTAATTTTGACTATAACCTTGTAGCTTTATTCCATAGTTCTGTAACTTAAAAATTTTTATTCCAAGGTTTATTTTGCACCTTTATATTTAGGGGACAAAATAAATACATCTTACCATCCTAATTAAAGTATAACTTTTTTGACTGAAATTCAGAAAAGCAGAAGGTGATTCATTATGGTAATCCCCTACTTTCTTTAAAAGATCTGTGGTTGAACATACCATTGCAATAATTTTCTGTTAAGGCATTATGCGGTAATAGTGTCAGTTTCTTTTATCTGCTTGGAAAACTGGATAGACTCAGTTGGTTGTTTCTGTTTTTTAAGCAACTGCATGATAGTTCAAGCTTGAGCTCGAGAGACTAGTCTCTTTGCTCATTTGTTTTTTCCAGTTCCAAGGTCTGCATTCCTTTTGTGAGTGTGACTTACATTTAATAGTTCCTCTGGCTGTACTGAAATAAAGTGCATTCAAAACAGGAATTTTGGAAGTTGAACTGTAGTGGGTTTGCACGTAACCTGTCCTTGTGCTGCTCCACCAGTAATAGTGACCTGCTGATACTGTCGTGGGTACCTGGACTTCTCAGCCAGAATAGATTCCTACAGACAGATTAATGAGGAAAAGCTGGTGGCTTAAAGTAGTGCCATACCAGTTTCTCCCACTCTTTTAATGTTGGCTGCACAGTGGCGTTTTTGATAACTGTCCTTCATAATTCAACATCAGGCCTAAAAGTGTTAGACAAAGAATGTTCCTGGAACTCTTGCTGTGGTTTCACATAAAGCTGTCATGTCCAAATTGCAGATACGTTGTTGCTGCTTAATAGTTTTCAGCAGAACTAAATTTACATGTGTTTCAGAATGGGACTTTGAGATTGCTGGTGGTGAATAAAATGTGAAAACAGTTGATGTGTTCTTGTTGTCTTTACTTATTTCCCTATATTTCAAGGCAAGAATTTTGTCTAAGCAAACATGAGAAATGTAATCGATTATTTAGTCTTAGAACATGTTTTAGGCTTAACGTGTGTTTCCTAAAGTCAAGATTTCTAGTTAGCTTTAAGTTTGTTGTGTGTTTTTTTAGCGAACACTTATTACTTGGGTTTTTTTTGAGATTGAGAAGTCCTTACAGATTAAAATTTATAATGAATCCTGTACATCTTGCATGTGATATGTAGAGGGAATGTTAAAATGTAGTTTTCTGCACCTGTTCACTATAATTTTAAGGTTTATGAACCACATGAAGCATCACTTGGAGCTTGAGAAGCAAAGCAATGAAAGCTGGGAAAGCCACACCACCTGCCAGCACTGTTACCGACAGTTCCCCACGCCATTCCAGCTGCAGTGCCACATCGAGAGTACACACACACCTTATGAATCGTCCAGTGAGTTGGATCCTATCACACTCAATTTTTTTCTAAGCCAAAATTTTTAGAAATTTCCCCACTTTTATTTCCTGGATTGTAATTTCATAATAAATCTATTGTACTTAAATAATTATAATCTTGAGATTTAATATAGGAACAGAGCACTTTTCTTTTGAGAGCAATATATATGCAAAAAAGTATTTTAAAAAGCTTTTGGGTTTTTTTCCTTCCTTTTTTGTTTGGGTTTTTTTTGTTTTTTTAATTGAAAACTTTAGGACCTCATGTTTAAGATCCTTGTCTCCCTGGCTTTCTGAAACTGTACAGGAAATTTCTTCTAGAGAGTAGAATAATCATTAGATTTCTTTACCTTTAATAATATATACATTTCACATATATGTGTGTGTGTATATATATATCTGTGTATTATAGTTTATGTACTTATGACCCCTACCCTATCAAATTTTTACTTTTTTCTTGTTTTTCACTTTTTCTAGCGATTTGTAAAATCTGTGAATTATCATTTGAAACAGAGCAAGTTCTTCTGCAACATATGAAGGACAATCATAAGCCAGGTGAAATGCCATATGTTTGCCAGGTGAGTGACTTTTGTACTTAGATTACACCACTCCTCTGTATTCACTGTCAGTAAACTTGTAACAAAAAAGTCAAACTTCTTGTTTTAGGTTTGCAGCTACAGATCCTCAGCTTTTTCAGATGTAGAAACACATTTTAGAACAGTTCATGAAAACACAAAACATTTGCTATGCCCATTTTGCCTCAAAGTCATTAAAATTGGAGCACCGTATATGCATCATTACATGAGGCATCAGGTAAGCAGATCTTTTCAATCCTTAATGCTAGAAAAATGCTAAAAACACTTTTAAGGAATCTCCCTCTGAAAAAACAAACATGACTGATGTATGGTTGTCACTGGGTAAGAGTAGTTAATAAGAATACATTAGAAGAATTTCAGAAATCTTTAAGGGAATTGTCTTGTTTTTGTGTGATAGCAGCTTCCTGTTTAAAGTAATCTCTGAATATCCTTGGAGGAATCTTGCTATTTGGTTTCTTCATTACATTCTAGTGATCTGATTCTGCTTTTCTTGAGGTTACTAGCAAACCTGCCACTAGTTCAAATAAAGAAAAAGGTAATGAAGTGTCTTGTAACTGGGAATCTGATTCCTCCTTCTTAGTAACTGTACTGGTTTGCATTTTCAAGTATCTAATTCCTACAGGATATCTTATCTTTGTATAATATTAGGAGTTTGTTTGTTTAGTTGATGTTTTAGGAACTGCATGAGAATTGCTTGGGACAAGCTAGTGCTAGTTTTGTCATGCCACCCATACTTACTATAGATTGTCATTTGTCTTTAAAAGAAAAAGGGAATATACCGCTGCACTAAATGCAGACTGCAATTTTTAACATGCAAGGAAAAAATGGATCACAAGACTCAGCATCACCGAACATTTAGGAAACCCAAGCAATTAGAAGGCTTGCCTCCTGGAACAAAGGTGAGTGTTCATGCAGGAAAACTTGAGGGGACAGAGGAAAAAAAAAAAGGTTTTGGTAGAGAAAAGAGTAGAATAGAAAGAAGTGCTTTTCTCCTTTCTTTTCCCGAACAAAGTGTTGAGGTTGTATTGTTTTGTGTATGTTAGGTTTTGGTTTTTTTCCTCATCTTTAAAACTTTAAAGAATGCTCCTGTTTGAAGAATTACCAGGCACAATTTCTGGTTTCTTCCTGGTGATGTGTGGTTTTGCTTTCTGTCCTATTGTTCCACACACCTACATACATGCCAGTAGTCCAGCCAGAGCTGCTGCTTTCTTGAGCTGATGGTTAATTTGTCCCTCCCCATTTACACTTTCTTGTGCTGGGAGCTGCTTATGCATCATTTATTGTGAAAGATTTTCAACTTAGGGAAGGTGATGGCAAAAGGACAGATAAAAATGCAAGACCTACTTCTGCACAGAATATATATGCTTAAAACTGGATTCACCAGGTCTTCTTTAGGTTCAGCATTTGAAGGTATGTGAGGAAAACTTGGGTCCCCTCAGAACACTTATGCTGTCTTTAAGTCAGTCTTCCATTTCTCAAGAAGGAACTACTTAGCCTAGGATTTTCTTGTAGGTTTTGGGACTTTTTCCAACAGTTTTTTAGTAGTATCAAAATATGTGTCCTTTCAGTTGCAAGGAAGAAGAGAAGTTAACGTTTTGATCAGCTCTTCACTGTTCATTTTCTGTAGAATCAGGAGGGGAGAATTGCTTCAGTTGCTGTTGATTGTCTTGCTTGGCAGAAGGAATGTAAACACCAGTTCTTTATTCTTCAATGATACCTCAATTTTTTAAAGATTTCAGGGTCTTCATGACCTAATAACAGCTTAGATTATGTTAAAATTCATGTAGACCTTGACAGGATGCAAATGATAATAGTGGAAAAACTGGTACCAGATTTAGAAGATGAGGTGCTTTAAACTAGGAGTATAGGTAAGAAGTATAATTAGGAGTCATGTTGTGAGTCAAAACCACATTTGAGAGCATGAGAAAGGAGTTCAAGAATAGCAGATAAGAGGTCAGAAACTAGAATTACTCCTTGGAGTCCTAGGATGAGGAGCAAACATATCTGAAGGGAGTAGACTGGCTCATCAGGAGGCAGTAAGACACAGGACTTCTTTGTTAAATCGAGGCACTGATGGGGTGGTTTGATATTCTTCTTAGTAAGGCTGATTGTCCTGACACTTCTGCTACATTTTTTTCATTTAAGAAAGCAGGATCTAGCTGGTTGCAGCTCTGGAAAGAAAATGTGTTTTATTATGACTATTTTGACCAAAACGAACTTTTTAAGCATCCAGTTGAGGTTAGCTCCATTAGAGATTAACTCTAGTCCAACAGTATTTTCAGTGTTTTGTAGTTTTCAAGGTAATCTTTAAACAGGAGAGTTTCTTATGCTGTGATTTGTGCTGTAAAGTTGCTTAAACTTTGAGACAAATAGAAGTAGGAACTTGGAGAGCTTATATCTAAACAATTTTTTTTTTTTAATTTCATACTTGTAGGTGACTATTCGAGCATCTTTAGGATCTCATCAGTCAGGATCATCAGCTACATCTTCTGTTAGTACAAGCAGTTCCACATTTCAGTTATCACCTAAAGCTAAAAATACAACCACTAAAAATCATAACAAATCTAATACAAGTAAATCAAGAGGAAAATCAAAACAATCTACATCGAGGAAACAAAATGCTTGGACAAACAGCAGAAAAAAAAAAGAACCTACAAATATAGCGTTTCATAATCTAAGGTAAAATACTAGCATTAAATTGTCTTTAAGTATGCTTTGAACATAAATAACTGATCATTTAATGGTTTTTCAGTAACTTTTATGCTGTAATATAGAAGATCTGGCACCTCAGTTTTGCCAGGAAAGCAGATGAATAAACTTTCTACATACTGGTACTGTGGTTGTAATTCTGAATCTTCATTCACTGACTTTGGTGGTGGCAGACTACTTTATCAGGCAAGAACAAGTGTTCTGGAAACTTTAGTGCCACATTTAGAAATTTTCTCTGCATGGAGCCTTTCTTCTTTTCCTCTTTTTTTTTTTTCTTCTCGGTTTTTTTTCTTTTTTTTCCTTTTATTTTATTTATTTGAACCTGTTAGTTAAAAGATAAAATCCTGTCTCTCCTAGGAGATACAGCATTTTGGGGAGCTAATTAAAAAAAAGGCAAAAGTAAAAGCAAGCTAGTGAGAGAATGATGTCCTTATCTTGACCATTTATTGTGGTTTCCTGTCCTTATGTTACACTTTTAATGGGTGTTTTATGGACTGTTTATTACACTGGAGTGTAATTTCATTGGTTATGATGAGTTAGCATTTTTTTTGTCAGAGATGGAAGATGTCACCCCTCCAGTTTCTAACTTTCTTAGTGTGTAGCTCTGGGAGAGATCCAAAAAAACAGTCAGCCAAACTGGGGAAGAGCAGGATTATATTCTTACTTTGTAGATGTTTCAAAGCTTCTGGGTAGTATTGTGCTGATAGAAAAGCCAAAGGCTTTTTCTGTGCATTATGATAGATGGAAATAGTTATTGGAAATACTTCTCAAGTACATAGAGACAACAGCAGCAGCTGAAGTTGGAGGTTCTCATCCACTGCATTATCTCTTGTTTCCAGGAGTGGCCAATAATGGATGCTTACATTAACTTTCACTTTTTTATTAGGATCATAATTAAATCATAGTTTAATTAAAAGCAAAGTTTTTTTAATTTGTGCTAGTGTAACTTTTAAGTATTTAGCTGATGCATTTTTAAGTTCCTCATTTTTCCGTAGTATAGGCAAGCTTCCTATTTACTTAAAGCAAAAAGTTTGAAATAGTTATCTCTTCTGAAAGCGTTGCTAGTAACTGATAACTTTTTCATGTTACTGTTAGGTATCACGTGGGAACTCACAAATGCATTGAATGTTTCTCAGAAATAAAAGATTTTGCAAGTCACTTTCCTGCTTACGTCCACTGTAGTTTATGCAGATACAACACCAGCTGTAGCAAAGCCTATGTGAATCACATGATGAGGTAAGAACTCTTCAAAGTTTTTACTGGCTTAGTAAGTACTTCCTAAGTTCATGTAAGGTGTGATGTGTTCGTTAGGTGAATTTTGAACTGGGTCCTCAGACTGGCAGGGAAATGTGTAAGGTTGGATTTTCTTACTTTTTAGCAAAGGCTTAAACTCCACATTCTTGTTTTGCTTTAAAAATCCAATGGTTCAGGCAGTATTATACCTTTGCTTCAGAGTTTCTATGGTATCTTCCATAATCACTTCAGCCTGACTTGGCAAATAATGACTAATTATTGCATGTTTTCTGGGTTTCAGATTGAATGGCTCATCTGATTTTACAAGTGCTGAATGCATACAGGCCACAGCTATGGCTAGTGAAGTCTGTGCTCAGATTTGAAGGATATCTCAAATAGCAAACTCAAGGGGATACTTTTCCTTACACCACTTCTGGTCATCCATAGAAATAACGTCTCATTTTGTCAGCGGTTGTGGGGCAGTGTAGGGTATTAGTGATGACAGCTGTAGAAAACCCTGTTAAGAAAACAAATGCATCATTTTCAGAGCCATGGAATTATACTATATAATAATTAGATACAGATCACGTAGTAGTGACAGTAAAACGAAATTTTAAAAACCTACTTGTTACTCCTGTGCCCTGAAGAAGCCAACTGTATTGTGGAAAATAGTGAATGTGATTTTCTTTCTGAATTCATATACATAGGAAATGCCTTGGCATTTGTGAATGTAGGATTCTTGAATCTGTGATCTAAGTTTTTAGATACACTTTATATTGACCTATTCATACTAATTTCAATGCTCGTGGAAGTTCTAGGCTGAAAAAGTGAAATACTTTTATGTGTGTAATCTATTGTTGGCATGCTTAAAAAAATAAAATCATGTGCTTAATTCTAACTCTAGAATAAAAAATTTTCTCTGGAAGGGGAAAGAGGGATCTCAGATAAATTTTTCCTATTGTTGCCAGTGGTCTGGATAACAGGTCAAATTCATCCATGCAGTTAAATCACCAATCTTTTGTCCTTTGTCCCCTTGATGCACTAATGCATCTCCTATTGTGATCTGTTGCAGCACCTACTATCACCTCTTTGGTGAATGTAGGGAAAAAGTGATTGTGAGGAGCAAGACTCTTAGAGGGGACAGTGTTTGTGGAGGAGCAGCCGCNTTTAACTCTTTTAAGGAATCTTTTAAGGAACCTTTTTAACTCTTTAAAAAGGAATCTTTTGTCCTTTGTCCCCTTGATGCACTAATGCATCTCCTATTGTGATCTGTTGCAGCACCTACTATCACCTCTTTGGTGAATGTAGGGAAAAAGTGATTGTGAGGAGCAAGACTCTTAGAGGGGACAGTGTTTGTGGAGGAGCAGCCGCTGCGCTTGTCTGCCTGCATGTTGTTCCATGGCAGAGAGCAGTGTTGGCACATACTTAACCTGCATAAGAGACAACTTAGAGGTTATCTGAAAATTTCATTTCTCATTGAAAGACACTTCTTTAGGAAGCACAAGTTCAGCCAAGTTATAGCTCTTTTGTGGTGCACTCTATAGCTACAGCCATGGTTCTTCAAAAGCTGAATTGCTGATGGAAGCAGTAAAAGTATGTTCTTCCAGGACTGTGCCAGTAAAGTTTAGCTTTTCACCTCCCAAGCTCATTTACAAGGGAGCCAATGTTTTAAACTAGATCTGAGATTGACAGGTTCGTAAGTTTTAAGCAATTTAATGTTTAAGAATTATGCAGTTCAGTAACTTAGGCTTCTATTTTCGTGTTTTGTCATAAGCAAATTGCAGTACCATGACTAGTGAAGGGGTTTTGCGGAGTAATGTATTGAAGAAAACCAGTCTAAGTGGTGATGTTTTCATATATTCAGTTTTCACAGTGCTCGTCCAAGTAAAAGGTTTTGGATCTTTAAGAAGCATTCAGAAGAGCTACGGTAATTCAGCTTTTTTCACTTACAGTTCATTATGGTTTTACTTTCTGATGTTGAACTGATAACTTAGGTTGAGATTATAACCTTGTGAATTTCCACAATTTAGAGCAGAGAAATAAAACCATTAGGTTTTCCAATAGCAGTGTTTTGATCAGTGACAAATACTTATTTGTTTGCATTAATGAACTTAATTTTGAGCAGTTTTAATTTTTTCATTATTATTTTTTGATTATTCATGAGATGCAAAATGGGGAGGGGGTCAGGGAAAGAAAAAAGCAACCATCCAATCAGAGAAACTCATGCTCTACAGATAAATTTCTGTCTAAAGTCATGTTCTTTGTACTATATCCAGCATGGAGATGCCCTGCTCATTGATGGGAATTTCCTGATACTAATTGCAGTAGAAAAAGTAAGATTATGTTTTTGTGAATCATCTCATCTGAAGTTGATTTTTTTAATAGTCTGTCCAGTTGCTGTAAGTTAAGAAAAGGGTTTCCATGACCATGTTGTAATTGTACTTCCTGTTTGATTTTTATTTCCTAGAGGTGTGACTGTAGTATGTCTTAACTGCGATTTCCTGGCTGATGTTTCTGGCTTGGATAACATGACCACACATCTGAGTGAGAACCAGACTCATACTTGTCAAGTTATTGTAGAGAAATGTGAGTACATGTGGTGTCTTTTTTATACAGTATATAAATACTTACATGCAGATGTCTCTTGTGTTATCACAGTCCTGTTTTGAGTTGCATTATTTCTGTACTTGCGTTTAACTGTGAGTACTTCTGTATTTCCACATTTTAAAATATTCTTAATTAAATACTTTGTTTTTATTTTCAGTTTCCACAGATAATGCAACTGCTGCACAAGTGTCTCAGTAAGTTTTATTTTACTGCTTAATGGGTTTTTTTCTATTAATTTAGTAATAGATGGCCAAAACGTGCAATTCGAACTAGGGTTTCTTTTGAATTCCGTAGAATTTGAAATGTATGGATGAGCACAGGCCTTTGCTGTACTAGTGCTTTTTCATCTTACCATGTCCACAACTACAAGAAAGAAGAGATAAAACAATTACCTATTGCAAAAAACAAAATCAGGCTTTTGTTCAGTTTGAAGAAAGATAAATAATTGTTGCAGTGTTGGAACTTCTCAATTCTGACCTGTCTGTATACAATGAGATTGTTACTTCTACTTAATATCAGCTTTATCAAATTAGTGGTTTATGTTCTTTATGTAATATGAATACAAAAAGGAATGTCTTTTACTGTAGTAGGACAAATTCAGTCTTAAT
>WBNO01030402.1:4924-41533 GCA_013400575.1 Peucedramus taeniatus
GTTTCTGCTAAGTCATTCCCAGTTGTCCTGCCCCCCTTCATGTCAATTAAGTTTTCCCTGCCCAGCTTGTTCTCAAGGTTTCTGTGTCAGTCACCTTGTCCCCCGTCTATGGTTTGTTGTGTGGGTTTTCTCCCACCCCTATGTTTTCCCTGTTGGTTCAGTGAAATATATCGTCATCCCTATTGTAACTACCCATTGGCTGTTGTACTCACCTCCCTGAGTCAGAGGTTTGATAAGCTCTTGCTGAGCTTTGGGTGTGGTCACTTCATCTTGTCCCTTCAAGGAGATTAAAACTCTTTGGAATACCTTGACAGAGTGTCCGGCTCCTGGTTTTCTTTATCTCGGGACTCCAGTGGCTTTTCTCTGCAGCTGAACCCACGCAGCTGCCCTGACCACCACCAAAGCCTCAGGGGAAGTTTTGGGGCGGCCTCTCGTGTGGCTCCCACCGCCACAAAGGGGCGAGCCAGCCGGATTCCCCGCCTCGTGGCGGCGAGGAGAAGCCGCAAGTTGTCATTATACAACCAACACAGGTTAAAGATTATAGTTTGGGAATGAGGCACAATAATGGGATGGTCATTTTAAATACCATCATGAGTTTATCTACAGTTAAAGAGATAAGAGATACACGATATTTGAGATGGTTCAGCTAAGAACATACAAAAAATCCTGGCATGAGATCACTCCCTTGCACTTTCATTGCAAATTACAGAAGCTGGAGATATGGTTGCATTGTCCAGGTTAGATGTAAACAGAGAGAAGTATTCTGACCCACTGTAGAAATATATTCATGTGCCTGATTGATACAACCACTGAAATGTGTTCCTGGATAACCAGGATATTCTTCATTATTTGTGCCACCTGATTTTTCCAAAACAACTTCAAGAAATTGTAGTCTATGTGACACTGAACTTATCAACAGCTCTCATCCATAGCTCAGATATGTTCAATGTGTATGCCAAATTACATCAGTAATGCAGTTTACCCCAGCTGATAACTTAATAGTAATTAAGGTTTATAAATCCCACAGAAAATCCCTTAAAAAGCAGGAAAAAAATTTTACTATATTTTGTTTATTCTCTAGCAAAGTTTCATTGTTTCTAAGGTTTTACAAAGGAATAATTTAAGGAGATTTTTTAACTATTTCTCTAACTTTCATTATGCTTTAAAATATTATAAGTGTTACCAAGGTACATGAGATTCTGGCCATAGGCCCAGTTCACACCCTATTAGAATCAATAGGGACTTCTTAGACTTTGGCATTTGTATTCTTAACTATCTGTCGATCCCACTGAATTCCAACAAGATTTGTATCTCAGTCCTCTATTCAATATAAATAATCACTAGCATTTACTCTCATGACTGGTGCAGGGAGGAGAACAAGTATTATCCACCTTTACAGAATCTTAAGTCTGAGGAACTGCCTTGGGCGTTACATTTATCTGCTTAAGTAAAACTTAGTCATCACTGCTTCATTTAATTTATTTTTACAGAATTCACACGGCAAGTTCTCTGCCAGACGACTAATTGTTTGGTTCCCAGAACTATGATATCATTGATGTTAGTGAGACTTGGTGTAATGAGTTGCATGACTGGAGTGCTGGCATGGAGGGCTACCAGCTGTTCAGAAGGGATAGGCAGGGCAGGCACAGTGGAGGAGTAGCACTGTATGAAAAAAAGGGATGAAAAACAAAGGAGATGTTGTAGTGGGTGTCTGTTACCAATGGCTTATCCTGTATGATAGCACTGATAAGATATTCTATAGGCAATTAAGAGAGATGAGCAACCTTTGCCCCTATGGGGGATTTCAATTTCCCAGACATATGGGAACGCTGTACTGCTGTGACAAGCAAGCCTGGGAAATGTGTGAAGTTTGTAGGAGATAACTTCTGGTCACAAGTACTCAGTGAGTCAACTAGGAAAGATGCGCCCATAGATTCCTAATTTGTGGATAGGTGACTTGTGGGATATGCAGTGGTAGGTGTCTGGCTTTGTCACAGTTGTCATGAAATGATTGCGTTTAGAATTTTCAGCGTAATGAGTACAAAGGGCAGCAGAGATGCTCCTCTGGATTTCAAGACAGCAAACTTTAAACTAGTTGGAAGTGTATTTAGCACTGAACACTCAGAATCTGCCTTTGAGGACTTAGGAGACTATGAGTACTGGAGTCGTCTAAGAAACAATTTTAAAAGCTCAGAACCAGGCAATTCCACCATGCATTAAGTCAAGCAAATGGGACAAAAGAGCAGTTTGGCTGAACAGGGAACCCCTCTTGGAACTCAAAAGAAAAAATTTGGACAATGAGATAACCCTTAAAGACTGTCAGTGTTCAAAAGGTATTTGGAGACACCTTAATAACATTATCTTTTAGCTAGCCCTGAAGAGATCAATCAGTTATACAAAATTATTATTCTACATCTTTCCCACTGAATTATTCTATTCTATTCTATTCTATTCTATTCTATTCTATTCTATTCTATTCTATTCTATTCTATTCTATTCTATTCTATTCTATGCTATGCTATGCTATGCTATGCTATGCTATGCTATGCTACTTCTGTCTGTTTTCATAGATTCATAGAACTAGTGAATACCCTGCGATGGAAGGGACTCACAAGGATCATAAAAGTCCAACTCTTGGTCCCACACAGAACAGCCCCAAGAGTCACACCATGCTCCTGAGAGCATTCTCCAAACACTTCTTGAACTCTGGCAAACTCAGTGCTGTGACCACTTCCCTCAGGAGACTGTTCCAGTGTTTGAATGAAGATTGTTAGTATTAATGGTGGCCAGAGAGAAGAGGTCAGTATATGTCACTCCTCCTCCCTTCATGAGAAAGCAGTGAGGTCTCCCATCAGTCTCCTCTTTTCCAGGCTGAACAGACCAAGTGACCTCAACCATTTCTCTTAAGGCTTCATCTCTGGGCCCTTCTTCATCTTTGCTGACCTGCTTTGGATGCTCTCTAAAAGCTTTCTTTTAAAAAGTCTTCTTTATTCTGTGTCACCTAGACCTGCCCCCAGCACTCGAGGTGAGGCCGCCGCAGTACAGAGCAGAGTGGGACAATCCCCTCCCTTGCCCAGCTGTGATGCTGTGCCTGATGCACCCCAGGACCCAGGTGGCCCCCTGGCTGCTAGGACACTGCTGGCTCATGTTCAACTTGACGTTAACCAGGACCCCCAAATCGCTTTCCATGGCACTGCTTTCCAGCCCCTTACTTCTCAGCCTGTCTGTAAATCCAGGGTTGCCCCATTCCAGGTACAGAATATGGCACTTGCCCTTGTTCAGCTTCCTAAGGTTGGTGGTTGTTCAGCCCTCTAATCTCTCCATAGGTCTGCTCTGTTTTCAAGAGAGTCAATGTTATCATCACAATTTAATATTTTAAGAGGTGGTGAATTTGCACAATGCTGTAGAAGCCATAGAAATATAATAACTATCTCACTGTGACTCTTAACAAATTAAGGTGTTTCTCACTAGGAATAACAATGTTGCAGTCAGCTCAAGATGAATGTGGTATATTACATTTAGTCGCTCTACAGCCTAATGTGACAAGTCCAAATGTTTTCTGAATAGCCATATATAGTTACTTTATTATACCATATTGAAACATTTCATTAAATTAATCAGTGTACAGTATTCAAGAGAATTACCATAATCAGATGAAAGGAAAAATAAAAAGCAGTTAATGCTTTTATTTTTGAGTAAGATAAAATGCCAAATTTTACAGAGATTAATTAATTTTAATTTAGAAGAAACCATTATGTCAGAGATATTGAAAATTTGATGGATAAGATTAAAAAATTCAGACACCTTTAACAAGAGGCTGAGTTACATTCCTTGTAAACATTTTCCTCAGAGATTTCAAAGGTTTCTAATCTGAATTCTGAAAAGAAAAATTAATAGTATGTGCTACCTGAGATGTGATTTATTTTTAATACTGTTGATTTTTCTCACCGAATAAAGTAGTCTGTGATGTTTTGCCACCCATTTCTCTGTCCTACTCTGACCTGTTGATGAATGATTACCAGTAAGCCCCCTCTTCGCACCTCCAGCATTATTGTAGAAAGAGACTCTGAACGCATGATAGAAATGGGGGCTGAATAACTTTAAAAACTTTTTATAATTCCTTTTAGATTTATTCTGAGCATGGGGTTAAGCATAACATCTTCATAATCTTTAAAGGCCACTTGTAGCAACAGTTTTGAATACTACTCAATCAGTCTTTGTATTAGTTTGGCACAGGTATGAAATTCACAGAGAATGAAGCACTTAATTAAAAGCCACTGGATTCATCAACTTGTATACTGAGACATTCGAAATATGTTGTGTCTTCTTAGGTAATAAAAGTAAGAGTAAGTAGATAATTTCACCTTCATCATCTTTCTGGTCTTGTGAGGAATTGTTCATGAATTGAATGTAAGAATTTATTATGTTTAATTATGTCTATTTCTCTAAATATCATATCCATGAAAGGTGCAATACCATATATCATTATACCTTGCTATGTTTCTGGACATACTGCTGTCCAAGAGAAAATACTTGAAGTATTCACATGAAAAATAAACCAGATACATACAGTAAATTATAAGCTTAAAAAAAAATAGATCTAGGTAATAACATCTATGATTAATTAAGGAATGAGTTTAATTTAAATAATGAATATTGACTACAAAGAACTTCTATTACATGCCTAGTGAGAAAAAATCATCAGGGCTTCTTAAACAAACTTTATTCATCTGCTATATTCACCTAATATTTATAGAATAAAAGCTGAAATAAATCTGATCTTCTGCTTGCCAGTAGATTAATATCCTTTCCCAAATAAATGAAAAACTAAGGTCTATTAAAGCTTGGTACATGTCACAGGAAAGCACCCAGGAAGAAGAGTTTAGATGGCACCAGGAGGGCTACTGCCAAAAGTCCAGGTTCTGCGGGTGCAGCAACCGATACTAGCAGAGAACTGTGAAGATCTTTTTATGATATAACACACTGAGGCTTCTAAAACATATATGCATTGCAAATGACTATTTCTCGTGGGATTTTTTTTAGGTTTGCTTTTTTTGTTCTGTTTTGTTGATATTTTGTTTGATTTTGTGGGGGATTTTGTTCGGTTTTGTTTTCTTGTTGTTGTTGTTTGTTGACTGTTTTTTTTTCCCAGAAATTAATTTCCTTCCCAAATCATTAAAGCTGTTTTGGGGTCAGAAAGATCAGCTTTTTCAAATTACTCTAAGTTCTAGTTTGGTTTAATTTGATTCCTTACACTGAGCACTTCAGGTGTACACAATAGAGCTATCTAAAGAATTTACTAGAATCTACAATTCATTTGTAATGAAAGGTGCAACAAATACAGAAATCTTAACAAAAACTTGTAGCTATTTTTAAAATAATATATATAAAACAAGAATTATGTCTACAAAGAGAAAGCAGGGAGAAGACAGTTTCAAAATCTTATACCAGTTGTTTACTGGTTTGAAACAGCGCAGTATTATATACAAGTTGTTGATTATACAACTTTTGGAAATTTTACAATTCAAAGCTAGAAAACAGAATGCAAAAGATTTGATGTCTAATCTAGTCAAGCCCCAGGTAGAGAATCTGTAGTTACCTACAAATATCTTGACTCATTCTCATATCTTCTGCCAGTACTGGCAGATATAACTTTTTTGCTTTAATATGGGATGTGCACTCTCTTTGCTTGTCTTGTAAATGCAAAATAAACAAAGCCCATGACATACAAATGATGTCTCCATAATAAGCCGTTTTTTTTAGAGTCTGGATGCACAATGATATTTCAGTGAGGAGTGAGTTTTAATTTTATTTTATGGACAACTGGTTGCTATTAGTCATATTATCTCTTAGCTTTGATGGAGAGTAGTAAAACATGCATAAATAATATTCTTTTTATTGTGTTTAAATATATTAATTTCCAAGACCAATATCCATGGCTATTGATCAAAAAGCTGAAAAAAATGTCATTATTTAAATCAAAACAAATTTGTAGATGAAAAATTTCAAATAAGTTTCTATATCCAGGAATTAATTTCATCCCAATACTTTTGTTGCATCTCCCCTCACCATGACTGGTGAGTAAATTACCAGTAAAATCGCATCTCTAAGGTTTACCCATGCTGTTACCCATGCTGACCATTATAAAGTATGCGTTATTTTGCCCAATGAATAATGAAACTGGTTCTAGAACCATGAAGTAAAGATAGTTTCAGGAATACTATTCTGTGCTTCATCCCTGGGAACCATTGGAAAATTCCTGGCACTCAGAAATGAAAAAAAATCACTGTGGTATAGGGTAAAGTTATGAAAATGCTCACTTTGTTTCCTATAGTTACTGTTTGTCTTTTCCTCTGATTTTTTGGTAGTTCTTCTCTTACCTACTAAGAAGAAGCAGAAAGAACAAAACAGGAACGTCTAGAAAACAAATACCACAGGAAAAAATTAAATTCCTCCCTGAAGAGTATGTCATGTGCAGTTAATAAGTTTAATATGCAATGTCAATCATATTTGACAAACATTGCAGTTAACACGAGCTGCAAACATTGACCTTTTTTTGTGTATGCAAATCTAAGAATAATAAAAAGCAAACTTAAGAATAATAAAAAACCTTTTTCTTGTCAGAGAATTGAATTCTATGTATCACAGATTTGTCAAAGTAAATTACTTTATCTAGGCAAACAAGTGCCTTGGAGTAGAGTATAAGATCAAGACTCTTGATGTTGCTGAACAAAAATAGTATTTTAGTAGAGGCACTTAAGAGCTCTAAATGTATGATAATAGCTAAAAACTAAAAGACCTCCATGTGTTGAGGTGAATTTAAAGGGTATATGACAATTATTTGTAAAAGGGTACCACTAGTGAGAAAAAATCCATCTTTAAAGCAATCCAATGGATGTCTTTGAATCTTGTAAAGAAAATTAAATGCTTGGTCTGGTACAGCATTTTGGTTTGTGCCTTGGGGGACCACATTACGTGTACCACTACAGTAGTGCTGTAGAAGGAGACACATGTTACAGATGATGAACAGCTTAGCTATTAGAGGGAACAGCATTACTGTCATATTGTGAGAGACTGAAAAGTTGTTGGCTCAAACATTGTTAGAATCACCAAAGGACTTTGTTCACTGTAGCAAACTGTGCAAAGAAGCAACTGCTCACCTGACCACTGAAGCCATCCTCCTCTCATTCCTGTGATGGATCCACATGCCTGTGGATGGAAATTTGGACTATGAGTTAAGCCGCTATTGTCCAATTATTTCGGGTCTAAGGAGCAGTAAACAAGGCTGGGGGAGAAGAATGTATCCACAAAGCAAGCAAAACCCAGCAGCTGTGCAGAAAATCACCTCTGTCTAGGTTTGGCAGGGGGAGGCAATAGCCCAGAGACTCATCTACTGAGGCTGACTTTGCCCTCAGCAGAGATTTTGGGGTGTAATACCAGAACTTCTGATCCGCTTAAGATGAAAGGGGTGAACACCACCACCAGGGGCTACAAGCAGATGCTATGGAGGCTGCTGTGGATAGTGTTTTTCATTATGCCAGTTGTTCTCCCTTACACAAACTGGCTCAGCTGTAAAATTCCCCACCCCTGAGGAGGTCACATTCACACAGGACATTCATGTGAGAGGTAGTAGAAGAGATCACAAACCACCAAAGACCACTGAGGCACCCCCAAAACTCATTTTTAAGGTCTTCCACCAGAGAACTGATGCAATCCAAAGAGCTGCAACAGATCCCGAGCTTGTAGCAAAAGACAGTGTAAAACTAACCTCAGTACAAACAAGGAAGTGCTGGATGTTCCCACATATACCTGAATATATATTAATCCCTTGAACATGATGTTTTGTGGGACTTCCAACCCTGAGAAACTCAGAGTGAAGAGAAATAAAGGGACACTAATGTATTCCCAGAGAGGGTGGCTATATTTCTACTCAATCTGTCTCTCACACTTTCTCTCTCCCCCCTTTTCTTTTTTTTTTTTTTTGTTTCCTTCTATCTCTCTCTCTCACATTTGCTGTTATATAAAATCTATACTATTGACTTTGGCATATGAACTTGTTTGCACCTTAAGCATCTCTCAAATAATCACAACACATATTGCTAATGCATTTTTCTGTTTTGGAAATCCCAAAAATAGCATGAGATGACAGCTACTTAATTAGACTAAGTTAAAAACAATAGATACGAGAGTGACAGGAATGCATGTCTTATGAACAAACCCATGACAAAACGAGGCTGACAATACAGATACTAGCAATGAATAATACAGATGCAAAAAATTTCTGGAAGACCTTGCTGAGTGTCATGGAGTTCATTACTTGCTGTTTCAGCGAGCATTGTCACTCATTGTACCACTCTTCTTCCCACCATTTCACTCTTGTAAAGAAGGTGGTGTTTTTCCCTCCTTTGAAAGGGTGTCCTGATTGCAGTCAGGCATAGACAGCCAGCCACAAGAGCAAACCCTTCTCTGAGGGTGGAAAGTTCCTGCTCTACTTTCATGGACAGAAAATGTTGCAAGAACTATTACTCCACCATGGAGCATTAGCAATGGGAACAGGCCTGATGGAAAATGTGTTTGAAATCCCTCATGTCAGTCAGACCCAGACACATCTGTGGAGACTGCATTAGTTTATATCAGCTGTCTGGCCTCTCCAAAGCCTGTTGCAACCTGATCCCCGAGGCACAAAATAAACTCTACTGTGCCAGTCTCATTACAGCATGGGCGAAAACCTTTCTTTTTCTATAAATTCAGCTTTGAGTCAAATTGGAAATCTTTATCTTCAAATGTTACTGTTGACCAAACTCTTCCCTTGTCTTCCTTAGCCACATGTGAAGCACTAATATGTAATACTCTGAGATCATGCCTGCTTCAGTCCAGCCTAATGATTTCCCAAGAAACCCTTCACAAAAACATTTGACCAGCTAATTTCTTAGCACTTGAATCAAATTAAAATAGAATACATTGCCTTATCTTAGAGCATAAGGTATATAGAATCTGAGTCAATGCATGTATACCTTTCTAGCTTTCTACTTCTCAAGCATACTGTTGGCATACTTTTGTTTTAGAGCAATTTCAATATATTCCTCTGAAGTCTGCTTCCTGCACTTGATAGTTCTCATGAATACATTCACTATTTTCTTCTAATAGTTTTCTTTCTAATTAATCTTTTTTCCCACCCAACAGTAAGAAGTGCAGAGATTATCTGCTTTAGGAACTTTATGTTACTAATACTAAAACATTAGTTTCAAACAATCTAGGTAAAAGAATTAGTGTTTTAATCTTTATGCTTTAAAATAAAAATTTAAATAATAAATCAAGAAATGAAACACAGGAAAAACAGTCTTGTTACCTGTCTTGGTTTGAAAGACAGGTACCTGCCAGCAAAAAACACCTGGAATCTCCCTTTGAATAGAGACTGTAAACCCCCTCCCTCAGATTATTATAATTTTGCAATTGGAGGCTCTCAGGCAAAGATTTGGGAGTGGGAATAACAGTTCTTTACTAGGAATATTAGACAAAGCAAAGACAAATACAAATGTAATAGCACTAAGAGACAAGCAAAAACAAAGAAACAACAAAACCTCAGAAAATGCCCTGACAGAGTCAGGGATGTGACCTGACACCCTGGGTATCAGGGCGGTGAAAGCAGTCCAGATGAAATCCTCCTTGAGCAGTAAATGCAGTTCTATGAAGTGGAAATAGTCCTGTATGAAAGTCCGATGGTGACGAAAAATGTGTTCAGTCTTCCTCTGGAGAGAAATCCAGTGGAGAGAGAGAAAACAAGCAGGGTCCCCTGGTACTCCAGTCCTTTCGGAGCGGTGTCCTCGGACCAAACTGCTGCTCACTGCTGTTCCACCCGGAGAAACCTGCTGCCTCCTTTGTTTAAGTCAAGTATCCATAAAGTACCCAGCAATTAGTTACCTAGCAAACCACCAGGAAAAAATTCCTCAAACACAAAAGAAACAGATCCAACCCCCAACATTACCCTGGACAGCAAAAGTAGATACAAGACTACCTACACCACATAGGCAATAACAATATATATGTCTTTTATAATTTGATCATGAAAATGAAAATTCTAAGTATAAATGAACTACAAACCTAAATATGCCTTAGAAAATACATAGGCATTTACATATATTGCTGGTAAGAGAGACTTTATTTGTAACTTGCCACATATTTTCTATCTTATACCATTCAAGAGCAAATTAAAATAATTAAGCCAATTATTTAATAAAAAAATAAGCAGAAAGAGCAGCAGAATCAACAAAAGTTGGTTTATGTCATGGTAGCACAACACTTTGTACTAGATTATTTTTTTGATTTTCATATAAAAGCACTCAGAGAAATTACTGATGCAGCAGATAAGACATACAGCCTCAAAAGCATATATTTTTCCACAGTCCCTCAGTAATGCGATTAATGAGTTATCATAAACTATCTTGCATCTAGACGGTGTATTTTAGAGTTAGCAGTATTTTTGGGCTAGATTTACATTTTTTTTGCTAGTTAGGACACGGTAACCTTTTCCAAGGTATCTATGTGGGAGGTTTTAAGCTTAAATTTGCAGGTCAAGTAGTGTCTCTGTGAATTTTTAAAATCATGTTTCTTGATTTCTGTTTAGCTGGAAAAGGAAGTGCAGTCATTTAAGAGTTCTGAACACAATTAACAAGCTTGGTCAAATTTATGACAGAGGGAGATATGCACAGGCTAAATATTATCAGGTTTTCCTGCCTTATTTCTCCTGTAATCCTGAAAAACTCTTTTTATCCAGTGTTGTATGTGTGTGTTTTCATGTATTATTAATTCTAGGGGCATGCATTCCTTCTGCAACCACTGCAACCTTCTGCAATCAGTCAACAATTAAAAAAAAATTAGAAGTTTAGAGTTCCAATATCATAGAATGTCTTGGTTTGAAAGACAAGTATCTGCCAGTAAAAGCTGGAATCTCCCTTTAAATAGAGAATATAAACCCCCTCCCTCAGATTATTATAATTTTGCAATTGGAGGCTCTCAGGCAGACATTTGGGAGTAGAAATAACAGTTCTTTACTAGGAATATTAAACCAAAAGAAAAAAAAAAAAAAGAGAAAATACCAATGCAATAGCATGGAGAGACAAACAAAACAAAACAAACAAAACTCTAGAAAATCCCTGACAGAGTCGGGGATGTGACCTGACACATCCCTGAGGGATGTGACCCTGGGTGTCAGGGTGTTAAAAGCAGTCCAGATGAAATCCTCCTGATAGATGCAGTTCTGTGGAGTAGAGAAAGTCCAGTGGTGATGAGATGAGTCCAGTCTTCCTCCAGGAAGAAATCAAATGGAAAACAAAACAGGATCATCCTCTGGTGCTCCGAGGTCCTTTCGGAACGGTCCCCTTCAGACCGAACTGTCCTGTTCACTGCTGTTCCCCAGGAAAAACCTGCTGCTCCCTTTTGTTTCAGTTAAGTACCCATAAGTACCCAGCAATTAGTTACCTGGCAAACCACCAGGAAAAAATTCCACAAGCACAAAAGAAACAGATCCAACCCCCAACATAGAATCATAGAATTCCAGAATGGGTTAGGCTGAAAGGAACCTTAAGATTACCTAGTCCAGACTCTCCAGCCACAATGGGGGCACCTTTTACTGGACCAGGTTGTGCAAAGGCCCATTCAACCCAGCTCTGAACACTTCCAGGATTTGGACATTCACAGGTTCTCTGGGCCACCTCTTCCAGTGCTTCACTGCTGCCCTCTTTTAATTTGAAACCATTCGTGCTTGTCTTGTTACTACATGCCCTTGTAAATAAATAGTGTCTCTCCATTTTTCTTGCAAGCTCCCTTCAGGTACTAGGAGGTCACAATTAGATGACCTGCAAGCCTTCTCTTTTCCAGGCTGACAAACCCAATTTCCTCAGCCTTTACACATAGAAGATGTGCTGCATTCTCTGATCATCTCGATGTGCCTCCTCTGGACTCACTCCAGGTGCTCATGTCCTTCCTGTCTGGGGATCCCAGAGCTGCATGCATCTGGGATGGCGTCTCACGGGAGCAGAGGGATAGAATCCCCTCCCTCAACCTCAATCATGTAGGAAGGTAAAAGCTCATTTAGAACTTAATCTGACCACTTCTCTAAAGGATAATAAATAGTGGCTTTATAAATACATTAATATCAAAACAAGAGCCAAGTAAAACTTCCATTCTTTATTCAAAGTTTAAGGGAATATAATCATCAACACCAACATAGGTTTAGGAAAGGCTGGTCATGCCTGAGCCACCTGATCTCCTTTTATGAGCAAGGGACCTGACTGCTGGATGAGCAAAGGACTTTAGCAAAGCCTTTGACACTGTCTCCCATGGCATTCTCCTGAAAAAGCTGGCAGCCCATGGCTTGGCACTATTTGCTGGGTTAAAAACTGGCCCCATGAAGTGCTACAGGCCGGGGCAGAGTGCCTGGAAAGCTGTTCTGTGGAAAAGAATGTGGAGGTGTTGGTCAACAAGAGCTGAACATGAGCCAATGTGTTCCCAGGTAGCCAAGAAAGCAAATGGCATCCTGGCCTGCATCAGCAATAGTGTGGCCACCAGGACCAGGGCAGTGATTGTCCCTCTATCTTCAGCACTGATGAGGGCACACCTCAAGTTCTGTGTCCATTTCTGAGTCCCTCATTACAAGAAGGACATTGAGAGGCTGGAACATGTCCAGAGAAGGCCAAAGGAGGTGGTGAAGGGTCTGGAGCACAGATCCTATGAAAAGCAGCTGAGCTGGGGTTGTTTAGCCTGGAGAAAAGGAGGCTCAGGGACAACCTTATCACTCTCTACAACTACCTGAAAAGAATTTGTAGCCATGTGGGGGTACACTGCCAAGTCATGTCCAGCCTCTGATCCACCAGCATCCCTGAGTCCTTGTCACTGGGCTGCTCTCAGTCTGTTCATACTCAGCCTGCATCACTACCAGGTGCTACCCCAAAGGGCAGCATCTTGCCCTTTGTCTTGTTACATATATTCCCATGGACCCATTTCTTGTACTTACTTGTATGGTCCACTGGATGGCATTTCATCCTTCAAGTGCATCAATGACACCCCTCAGCTTGGTGTTAGATAAGTTATCTGAAACTGTGCAGCCCACTAATATGCTTTTCCCTAAATATTTACAGTTAAAATAAACATTTATTTTAAATTCAAATTATTCAAAACATACATATTTAATATAGCTTTAGAAACTTTGTTTTTTCATTGGTTTTGGAATTTTTTAACTGATATATGATTGGCCAGACTGCAAAAACTGCTTCTACACTAAGTCTAAGTATTTTCATTTTCTTTATAGTCAGTATAAGAAACTTTCAAATAGTGAACATTTCAGAGTATTTTGCTGTTAAAAAATAAGATTCGATTTTTTACCTATAGTACTTAGTATGGAATTGTCACACCTTCTGTCAGATTCATCTGTTTTCCATGTTAGCCAGTGTCCCATATAGCTTGAGCAAAAAAGTCATACACAGTTTTTGTCTTCCAAGAAATTCCTTCATAGTCAATAAATGTACCTTCTGCCCCCTTTCAACTGCTGAACCTTCTAAACAAATAACTATATGATTACAGCAGTTGTGTTATGTTCTCTTTAATAAACACTGCTAGAAAATCTAATTATTTTACACTACAAATGTTACTAACTTGAAGAGTATCATAGAACAATATTACAAAGAAGTCATTTAGAGAAGAATAAAAAGATAATGAAGGCAGTGACACCTAATGAAGGTGTCACCTTCACCTAATGAAGGCAGGTGACAGTTTTTAAGTGTAGGAATAGATTGCCTATTCCTCCAGATTTGTGTTTGTTATAGCAAAAGATGAATACTAACTACACATAAGGAATTATTGAATTTTTAGTCATACAAGGGAGATTTTTCAAGCAAAATCTTGAAAGAAAATGAAATGGGTTGTGATACAGAGAGAACAAGACTGCTGTTAGCAGGCCATAGAACATTGATCTGCAAAATATCTGATTTTACCACACAAATTACAGGCCAAAAATGCTCACCCAAGGTGCTACTTGGGTTTCATGAAACAATAATATGAACAGAATGCTGCTCATCTGCTGAGTTCCATGATAGTAATTTGGAAGAGGAAAGGGGAAAGGGAAAAAAAAATGGGAGGCAGAAAAAATTCTGTCAAATCAACATCACGTATCATTCTTCATTTTTAAAATTGCATCAATACTTTATTTTTGAAGACAAGTTCTCTAAAGTGTGATTGCAATAGGTATTTGCATGACAAGTTGTTCTTTAAAGAGGCCACATACCTCCACTCCAACAAAAATATTATGTATTAAATGTTAGAAAGAGTTTTCTTGTTAATATGATATGGACTTAATATGATATGCTGCTAGTTGGTTAAGATGAGGAACTTTGAAGGCTGACAGAAACACATTCTTATGAATAATAAGCCTATATTAAACTCTTTGGAAACAGCTACAGGAGATGAGCTCAGAAAAGATTTTTTCATCTCTGCTTGACAAAGTTACAGTGGTTGGCAAGATCAATGCAACTATCTACTTAAGGCATGCATAATTCCTTTCATTTGAATTTTAGTCCTCAGCAATTACACTGAGATCAAGGGCATTTGATTGAACATAACAGGCTTGTTTTGTTCTGCTACTTTTTCTCTACATAAACTTTCCTCCTAGTTTCATCTTTTCATTCAGGTCAGTGACATTATTACAGACATCATTCTCAGTGTCCATGTCAGAGATAAAGTACCAATAGTACAAAGAATATCTGCTCAATGCCATGAGGGAAATCAATGAAAAGGAAAAACATTAAGTTCTATCGACATAGACCTGCCATCCACTCATCTACCAACTAGATTAATGAATATCTGATATAGTATTTTGAAAAATGCACAGCACTGTTACTATTCCATGATATAGCTTGAGTGTGGTTTCACTATTGCTTTTACCCCAAAGAGATTCGGCACTGTGAAAAAAAAAAAATGGGAGAAGAAACAACTATTTTACTCTTACATTAGTAGGCAAAATGAGATAATGAGATAATAAGTACAATATATTCTTTTTTCAAAAATCATTTTAAGCTTAGAAATAGACCCTTTTTTCTATTTTTGACAAACTAAGACACACAGGGCAAAGCTTTGAATGAACCATTTCATATCAGTCAAAAACACTTTTACAAAAATGATGGCTTACCAAGATTTTGAGCTTTAAGTTTCTTTAACACAATAAGGTGACACCTTGAAATGGATATAACTTTTATAGGAAAAAAAAACCACTTTCTTGTTTACCATTCTATGTTTTACTTGTTTTTCAAAACCAGCTAGAAAAAGAAAAGTTCATCTATTAGCCTTTTTAAAATGTAGATTTTTCTGACTTTCTATGTTTTCTTCTGAAATAGGATTTTATAGGAAGAAAAGAAATTACCATTTCATTTAACTATTGCAGCATTGGCACATCAATGTAATTGCATGCCTTTTTCAGCTAGGATCACTAAAAAGACTAAGTGAATGTAGTGGTAAGTTACAGTCCTTATAATGATTGATACAAATCCAGTTGCAAAGCCCCCAGAGTGCCTGGAGCAGATGCCCTCATGTGTAACAGCTCAGCACAAGGGGTTACCTCTTTTTTTCTAGCTTCACTTTTGCTCTCATTTTATCAAGACTTAAAACTACTTCTGAAGCTCTAAACTCTCAGGGCTTATAGTTCTTACTGTGTGCTGCATAGCAGAAAAGTTCTGTAACAGTTGAAGGGTTTATCTCTTCTTTTCATCCCAGCAACAGGCGAAGTAGAGTGAGCAGCAGTGCAAAAGTCCAATTTCTTCCCTTTTCTATTATCTGCAAGCCAGCTGACACTGCAAACTTATACCAACAGTAATCCTGAAACAGGAAGGAATCATCCAGGCATGCTATTGCAAGACTGAAATCAGTACAACTCCATCTTTTCCTATATTTTTGGGTAATGATCTTGCATTCTTTCAGAAGAGCAGGCAAATTACAGTTTTCTACTGCTATAGCTACTGCTTAAGAGAAACAGTTTCTTAGGTATTCCTCCATATGTTGGCTTTGCTGGGAGAGCAATGAATGGCTACACAAGGAGTTCTTGTTGGAGTTAAATTTAAAAAATATTCGTTTTAGCCCCCCAGGTATTAGAAGCAACCAAAAGTCATATTTGGCAATGGAATATGATATACATGTATCTGAAGATTAAAATAATTGTAAATATTGCTTTAAGATAAAGGTTTACTCTTAAGAGACTCTCTGATTTAGTCCTTCCTTTTTCTGAAGTAGAGTTTCACCTATCAGATTTCACTGATGTATAACAGTGATTTCAACTGAGCGCTCTGGGAAATTCTGTAACCATCTAAGCAAGGAGAGTGAATTTTCAATATAGATAATGCTATCAGGGGTCAACTATCTCCCTTAAAATTCTACTTGCAATTTTTCATTTTGTTCTGCTCTCATTTTGTTTTCCAGATATGAAGAATGTATCAAATAAGTATATCATAATCAACAGCTTCCACTTTTCTAAACTGGCCAGTTTATTAACTCAAATGTCCTCTGTTTTTTTTTATGTCCTGGTTTCTTGCTTTGTCCCCCAATCTTCCTTGAAGTACCCCTAGTTGAAACCTAAAGCCTAAGTTTGATACAGCTCTGAGACCCACGTAGCTCAGATTTCTGAGGAAATTTCTGCACTGTGAGGAGGAATGATGAGAACATGCACAGAATAGACCCACACAAAATAGAGAATGGAAAAATACAGAGGTAAGATAGCAGTAAGAAGACTTAAGAACAAGAATAGCAACTGAAATCTGAGCATAAAAAAACGAGGACATTGATAACATCAATCACCGGACCACAATCTCCATATAACTTTTTGCACTACCTCTCCAGCCTACATGTGGTTTGTCCACATGTGCCAGCAGTCCTGGATAATCATGATGACATGTGAAAGCACTGCACATATATGTCAGATATCCTTGGTGATGTCTAGCACAGAAGTCAGGAGCTCACTTCAGATTCATTTCAGTGCTTTATGTCAACAAGGAATTAGGATCAGGTTTTCATGGTGCCTTACTGAGACAAATGCATGCTGAGAATGCTCATAAGTAGCTGTCCCTATCTCCCTGCAAGTTAAAACCCCTATGAAAGAGTCTCTTAAAACTGTGGAAGAAAAAGAAAATACTAACTCAGAAAATTAGACTCCGCTGTTCTAATCAGTTTCATTTCAATAATGGTATGGAAATTCAGAGTTTCAAATCATGAACATGGAAGAAGTCACAAAGCTTGTAATTAGAAACACAAAAAAACACTGTTTTGTGGCTTTTGCCATGTAGTAGGAAGCAAGAATACTGGGTTTCATTTTCAGCTTCATGTCAGATTTTCTGCTGCCATTTGGGTAAAATTGCTCATTCCTGCTATAATATAACACTTGAATTTGCAAACCAACAGAATTAAGCCACTGGATTTTTAGGTAATTTCAATCAGCCCAGGTCTTCAATACCAAGGATATGACTTTGGGTGAGCTGAGGCATGTAGAATCTAAAGCAGCCATTTTTTGGTCTCAAAGCCATATAACTCTAAAAGCTTAAAACTAGAATTGACTAGACTAAAGTGCTGCATCAGCTCAGACGTGCAGTTTTCTGACTAATGTGATCAATGGGAACAAGGGGAGTAACGGGCAAATCCATGCTGTACCTGAGATTATGGCAAATTTTGTTTTTGGGGGGTACAAGGGAGACTGGGAATTCTTCTGTTGATGGAAAAAACTAGTCACACAGAAATACCCTTACTGAAATATTTCTATGGTTTCATAACTAAGCATAATATCACATTATGCAAACTTACTTATTCAAATGTCAATAGTAAGATCTTCCAAATATTTTTCACCCTCCAAAATTTGAATATAGATACAAAATCATTTTACAAAGAGTATAATTAGCTGTAGTGTAAATATTGTTGAGGAAATGGTGGTTTACAAAGACATAAGTACTTTTCTGAATTCATGCAGAGAAACAATGGCTATCTCAGAGCCTCATACGTCCTTGCCTATCTCATTATTTTTAAAACAGTAGATTTCCTTATGCTGTTACTATGCCTTGTTCTTTTTTCTTCCTTCACACTTCTGCAAAATACAGCTAGGGTAGACATCAAGATTGTGGTATGACTATTTTCTTTAATTAAGAAAAGTTTTTTCAAACAAAACAAAACAGAAAATTAAATCTAAAGTAGAAAATAACCAAAAACAGACAAAAACCCAAACAAACAACCAAAGCTAAACAAAAAACCCAAACAAAATCCAAAACGAAACCAGAAAATTAAAAAAAAAAAGACCAATCAAACTGATGTTAGGTTCTGATTCAAACATCCTGATCCACTAGATGTATATGAAATGAGGACAGATGTCCACTTCAATCAAATGGACAAGAACAATTTAAATAGGATGAACTCATTTCCCTACCTCTTTATAAACACTCAAGCGTCAGTCTTCATTTCTCCTCCCTGTCTGCCTGCTAACAACCACTAGTGGAAGAACAGGGCAGTGAGATATCTTTTCTCCTGTCTGTCTCAGGAAGGCACTGACACCAGCTGCTGCCCAGGAGCTTCCAGGCCAGAATAAGTTCTGACAAGAAAAGCAGCTGGCCTCCACCCTCTCCCCACATCCCACTCTCATTATTTTGGCAGTCACAGACTCTCACTATGCAAGCCCAGGAGTGGTCAGAGCTTGTCCCAGCCTGACTAAGGCCTGGACTCCTGCTGAGTGTGTCTACAATGCCTGGAGAGTTAAGCGAGCCTCTGTCTGGGGCTGAATGGCGCGTTGGTGGCTCTTGGCAGCAGTTCTCCATGCCTGTCCCTGAAGCTGTTGGCTGTGCTTCCCTGGTTGCCATGGGAAAGCAGCTGTTGCCCTGAGCTCTCTCCAGCCTTCTGCAATGCACTGACCATGGCCACAGCATCAAGCTGGACATATTCCATCTCCTACAAAGTTCGGTCTGACCTTCATGATCCTGTCATGAAGGATGCTTTGGCTGCGTTATATGATGGACAGTAGGAAAACAGACTTCCCACTCTATGTGGGCTTTCTCCAATGCATCAAGTTCCTGGTGTGGGTGGAAGACGACTTTTTAGACTAAACCAACATGCCTACCACAGAGCCATTGGATGCCAGCAGCTATATAGAGACAGCTCTGACAACCCAGACACCCACTATCTTTTTCCTAGAGGATACCATTCCACAAGGCAGCAGAGACAGTACCCAGGGCTGCTGTGGGTAGCCTCCCACCAGACATCTGGGCAAGCATTTTCTGAGGCTATCCAGAAACCCCTGAGCTCATGATGCCCTGGCTGCAATAACTGTTGCAGAAGACCTAAGGGATAAGGTGGTGGCTAATGGTTACAGCAAATACCCTGACCATGGCCAGTCTGTGCTTTCTAGGACTCAACAAGAAAACCATAGCCCAGGAGCTGCAGCACAGCCTGCAAGACCATATAGCAATATTCTTACACTGGCCCATAGATGTCATTGTGCAGCATCTGGGACAAAAGGACACCTCCAGTTCCAAAGGGGCAGGAGGACAGCCCCATGGATAACCCTAGACCCTCCACCTCCCCAGAAGGACTCCTGTTGTCAGCATCTCCAGCAGAAAGTTAGGAAGTTTTCCTTCAGCTACTCCAGAAATTTCCCAGTTTACTTGTATCTTGCTTTCTTGTCCCTCCAGGAGATATTAGCATAGTTCAAGTTCCCTGTAACTGTGAATGTGATCTTTCTTCCAGTTGTCTGAAGATGGCATCATTTGCTTTTCATTTGTGATGAGGCAGTCCATTGCAGACTCCCACTACAACATCATGTGTGTTTTCCTGCCTTGTCATCCTGATGCACAAACCGTCAGTTGTCTCATTATCCATCCCTAAGCAGAGAGCTCTATACATACCAGCTGCTTTCACATCAATTGGAATTCTTCCTCATATTCCTCCTCGTATTCCTGTCCTGCCCACACTGAAGAGACTGTATCCACCCACAGCATCACTCCAGTTGTATGAGTTGACCCACTATATCTCCATGATCCCATTGAGATTGTGGCCCTGCAGACACATGTAAACCACGAATTTTTCCTCTTTGCTCCTCATACTACATGTGTGAGAGATGTGAAGAATGAAGAAACTAGAAAATGATCTTTAGCAGGCACAGGTCAAATTAGTTCTGTAAATGTGAGGAGAAATGTTTCTTGTCTACACTGTCTCAGATGCTGTTGGAAATTGAGATGACCTCTTCTGAGGTGTCATAAATTCTGAGACTTCTCTGGCATGCTCATTCACAGAAAGAGCCACTCACAAAAGACATATAATCTCTTCTTGGAGAATACCAGTAAAGAAAGTCTCACATACCCTAGTCCAAATATACTCTGAATGAGAGCATTACGTCATAAGACAGTATGCAATTGCACTATACCTAGTTCTTTATATAATTTCTTGGAACTGCACTGCTATGATAGACAAATACACATGAAAAGCATGAGAAGCCTATAAAATTTTCAGAAAGAAAATTATTATAATTAAAGAAAAAGCACCAATAAAACGTTTTCCAGCAAAACTTTTCTCCCCACACAGTAAAAACCTGAAGTAGTTTAGATGGAAAATGGCAGCTTTTTTCATTATGTAACACTCCTACAACAACTGCTTCTTCTAGTTCCAAAGGGACCAATTAAAGAGGCAACGGCAGTGCTTGAATTTGTACTTTTTCCCATTATCTGAACTATCATCTGGAAATACTGGCCCAGGATGACTACTTCCATATTACTTTTCCATGAGAGGGGTCTTTTCTGTTTCTAGTGGTTTGACTCACAGGATGTCAAGCGTATTTCCCTGAGAATGAGAAACTGCTTTGGTGATTCACTGTAAAAAAAAAAAAAGGAAGTTCAGAATAAATTAGATGCATAAGAGAGATGCATTTTGCTGGAGGAGAAGCAGAAGCAAAAAAGTACCTAAGGGGAGATTCTACATGACTTCAAGAGTGTCAGTAAAAAGCTCACTAGTGACTTTTGCATTAAACACAGACATTGAAACATCATGTTATATTTATTATTATTACTGTTTTCACATGAAAACTTTCTACAGTTCTGTTGAAAGTGTGAAATTCAGGGACAGAGCACCTTTTATTTATATTTTTCAGTATTTGTGGGAAACCAGGAAATCCCTCTTGCTGCTTTGGATGGGCTGAGACCCTGGCAGGGGGCTCGGAGAGCTTGGAACGGAGCCAAAGATCCCTCTGCCTTCGATCTCGAGCCATGGGAACAATTACCAGCTTTATATGAGGAACTACAAACCAGGGAAAGTAGAATAAAATAAGTAGCTTATCACTGAGTAGAGAAATAGAATGTTAAGCTTCATATGAGAAGTGTACAGGGGGGTCAAGAAGTGTACAGGGGGGTCAAGAAGTGTTCAGGGGAGTCAAGATAGAGGAATCTGGGTGTGTACTGCCCTCCTTGCTTCTTCTTCATCGTTTCCATTTTCTTGGTGATGTTGGCACTTAGGGATTGGTTTAAGGTAGAATTTCACTGTCTAACATAGGTGATAGGTATTGGGAATTAACTGTAAATAATGTCTACGTAGTTTATAGTATAAAAAGACAACACAGACCTGGGGGTGGGCAATATGCCTTGGACTGACCTGCTGAATGCATCTCAGCTGTTCAGGAGGAACATGTTATAGATAAGAAATAATAAACAACCTTGAGAACGAAAGCCAAGCAGTTTTGACTCTTTCTTCGACCATCAGGCTGTGAAAAAGGACTCTCGGGAAATTCCCAGGCAGGGGAAACCCAAGAAGTATTCATCTCATTTTTCCATTTTTGAATCTTTAATAAAATAGTAATTTAATTAAAAAGCAGGAGCTTTTATACTGATAGAAAAAATCAAGCTAACTCATTGTATAGAATTATACTGATAGAAGTAGAATATTATTATCACAAAATCTTTCCATCTTGAAAAGAAGTCATTATATACTTAAGGGATTCTTAAGAAGAATATTTTTTGTTTTATTTTCTTTTTGTTTTCTTCTGATTTTTTAACCCATTCACTTAACAAATTGCCACTGGCTGTGCTCCTAATTGAGATTACCACAATCTTCCACTTCTCCTCAGTGTGAATTGTCCTTTATTAGTAAAGGTACCCTTTGAAGACAGCAAATTCTCAAAGAGCTAAATACATGTTTTGTTAGTATTTGCTAAAATGCTACCTGCCTTCCTCACTTAAAAATTCATTGTAAGGTCTTGACTTCTAAAAGTTGTACTACAGTTGGCACTGAATGAAACCTACTACTGAAACAGGTTGCCCAGAGAATCTGTGGGTGTCCCATCCCTGGATGCATTTTCGGCCAGTTGGATGGAGATACAAGCAGCCTGGTCTTGTGGAAGGTGTCATAGAAACATGGCAAAGAAGTTAGAACTAGAGTTAAAGATTCTGGCTTTAATTTGAAAGACACTAAATGTTTCCCCAAGTCAATCCTATTTTGCCAGAAATGACAATGTATGCCAGTATGACAGTAATAGCTGAGTGATCTTGTTTTTACCTTGATCCACAACCTTTTGTCACATTTTCTCTCTGGCCTGTGCTTTTGCTCAGGGGGAGTGAGAAAATACCTTGGCAAGCACCTGGCATCTAGCTAGAGTTCACCAAACACCTTCTCAAATGCTCATCTTACAAAACCTTGAAAATTTCCAGAAATTCCTGGCATTCTGGAGTATACACAGTATGGAGTTATTTTTTGACAAGAGCTCTTATCGTTTCCCTCTTTAGATGCAGCATTTCTTAAATGACTGAGGGACCAATGCTGCAGTACCAACAGCACATTACAAATATAAACCTACAGAAAACACACACAATATACACATATTCTCTTCTGTTTTCTCTGTGATAGTTGCTTCTCTTCCATAGGAACAGTAAGCACACAAAGGCAGTGCAAAGAAAAGCAGAACATTTTTCCTTTGCTTTGTGCATTGAATTATTCATTTAGGGCTTTCTGAATTTGTTCCAAATAATTCCTCTGTGCTCCAGCACTTTAAAAGACATTTCTTGGCACCTTAATAAAACGGAAAAAAACTTTTAACCTGAAAAACTTTTATCATGTTTTTAAACATTATTCTTAAGTGTAGGATTACTTCTGTATATAAACACCTCAAATGCTTGTTTGAGGAATTGGAATTGTTGTGGAAAGAAAACAGCAGATTAAGTTTTTTACACTAGATTAGAGAGATTAGTAGATTTAGTAGATTAGAATCTCTTTCTCTTTAAATTCTCTGTCGATGAAGGAATTTTATTTAATCCCTAATATGGCCACAGACTAGCAGTGGAAAAGTATGCACTGCATGACAGTACGGCATAGACATCTTAAGATCTTCTTGACATGAGATTGTTTAAATATAAGAGGTCCTTCAGCTCCACTACCATTACGTTCCTCCTTCAAGTGAACTTGCTGAGAAATGAGCAAGTTGAGAAGTTCATCACTGAGGCAGAGCTGTCTTCTTACACAGTTTCTTATGTCTAGTATTTTTGATAAGCCATTGAGATCTGCCTCCAGTTTTTGCGTTACTCATATTTTCCCCTCCTACTTTGATAATTTTCAGGAGCTAATTAAACCAAGGTTTAATACTACCCCTGTACAAAAAGGACTCTGCAAAATGGAGCTGAGAACTGCCCACTCAGTAATAACACTGTCATTGAATGTGAACATAAAAATGCATTAAATCAGCACCATGTATGTCCCCTGGAACTATGCTTAGATAGCAGAGACAAACATGAATTTTTTGTACATAATATCAGTTTCCTGTTCTACTGTTGTTTCCTACTATCTGATCACAATGCAGCAACATAAAATACAAATCACAGGGTTTCACACTTAGCATCTTGACAGATCCTATTCTTTGGATGGATTTGCAACTTAGAATCATAGAATCATTGACATTGGAGAAGACCTCTGGGATTATCAAATCCAAATGCTAGCCTAGCACCATGGTGTTCACCACTAAACCATGCCCCCAAGTGCAACATCCCCATGCCTTTTGAACACTCTCAGGGGTGGTGATTCCACTGCTTCCCTGGGTAGCCTGTTCCAGTGCCAGACTATCCTTTCAGTGAAAAAGATTTTTCCTACCATCCTATAATAATCTCTCTTGGTGCAGCTAGAGGCCATTTCCTCTTATTCTGTTACTTGCTATCTGGGAGGACAGACCAACACCCACCTGGCTACAACCTCCTTTCTGGTAGTTGTAGAGAGTGATAAGGTCACCCCTGAGCCTTCTTCCACCTACATTTTTTCTACCATTTCCTTTGTACACATAGAGAGCTACTGGCAACATTTGAATTGTGAACTCATCTCAGGAGGCCCAAAACTAGCCATCATGCAAAAACTGCCCTACATTTAAATGAAAGAGCCAATCTGTCTCATTTACCAACCTGGATAGCCATTCATGAGCCAGTTTGGAAAGTACCTCTAAACCTGTAACTCTCTGTGCCAAAGGAATTCTGTTGTTTCTATTCTAGCAGCATGGGCAAACATAAGGTTTAGCTTACCAGTGATGTAATTTCTAGAAGGCAAATAACTGCTTGAATCCATGAGAGACAGATATTAAATGACTGCTAGGGTTTTTTCATTCCTTTATTGTACTTCCTTTTTCATAATTTTTTTGTCCAGCATTGGGCAAAATATGATAAAGGCTTTTTAGCTGAGCCTTTTTTCTTTTGCAGTGACATATCAGAAGTCTGTAAAGGTTGCCTGCACTTTTTCAGGTGCTAATGGATCTAGCATCTTACATCAGTTCCTGTTTCTAATACTCATTAACTCTGACATCTTAGTTCTCTACTGTGTGAGGTGACTTTGCTATGCACTAGTTGCACTGATTTTACTTTAGACTGTTTTAGAAATGAACTATTTTTTGAATGGTATTATTTTAAAGACTTTTTATGATATCTACAGTAAAATATTTCATTTTCTCAACTCACATTCTTTTTTTTTCTTTTTGCTTCATAAATTTGCATAAAAGGAGAAATATGGAGACTTTTATCTACACACACATATTTATACATATATAAACATGTATATGCATGCAAATTCTTCTAAATCACAAAGCTCACTCACTTCCAAAATGCAGAACAAGCTTCTAAAATGAAAGCACTCTTTGTTCAGAAAAATACAGAACTCCACATTTTAATTTTTATTTTCTGGAAAAGTCAGATTTTCTGCTGAAAGAAAACCATTTGAGATGCATGTCTAGAGAACTCGTGAATATGCTAGGATCTAGGAGATAGGGAATAGAAACAAATTGTGAAAAAGTAGAGCTTCTGCTTGATCCCTCAGTGTTTTCCTTGAAGAGCCACAAAAACTTGCTTTGTTCTACAAGATTAAGAAAAAAATTTCAAGATACCATTATATATCCCACAATCTTGTTTGGTTGGGTATGCACATCATTCTTCCGAGGAAGCCAAACACAACATTTTCAGAGGCAGAAACAAGACACAAAAAGCAGTGCAGGATATTTAATCTCCCTGAATTCATGCTGATTGAAATTTGATATACAAATTCTGCCTGGAAACAGAGATGTGTAAATAAATGAAAAATGAAGCAAGATTATGATGACTTATGATGGAAAGTAGAATCTGACCCATATAGCTTTGCAGAGTTTGCAGAGACATCTCTGAACTGACTCATCTAAAAAGCCATTAAGATATTATCAATTTAGTTTTGTGCCCTTTGTGTTGCTTAACTCAATTTCTTTGGTTTTCTTTTGCATACTCCTAATTTTAGTCTTCACCTATGAGCACTCACCCCTTCTTTCTGGTGCTGCTGCTTAATTTAGGCTCTGATGGCACTTTTGCTAGATTGGTCATGGCTTCTATCCCCTCCACTGCTGTCAGAACACTACCTGATCTGTTGATGCAGACCTACAGGGAGAATAGGAGTGGTACAAGAAGCTGACATCCCTCAGCCTTCACCATTGACTCTCTATTTTCCAGCTCACCTTCTACTTCAGTACTGCAGAAGTTTTATTTGGCAACATGCGTGTTCCACCCAAACAGCCACCCTGAAAACAACAGCACTGTCACCACCACCCTGGTCACAGTGAGGCCCCACAGTGCATAAAGGTCTACAGGCTCATGCCTGGTGACTTGTATTCTCCCCTGAGAGCCCCATCCAGGCTGCTGTCTCTGATGTGTCAAGGTAGTTTGTCCAGTGGATGCTGGGAACAAGGATTAGTAGAGAATTCACCACCATTGCTGAGCATATAGACACTGCTTTCAGCACATCTTCTGACTCTATTTTGTAGGAACAAACTGCTACATCTGCTTTTAACTCTCAGTTAAAAATTATTGTTCTAAGAGCTTCTTATATCTCACTACATCCTCTTCAACACAATTTCTGTGGATCTTTGCTCAACACTGTGCTTTCTTTCATATCTCCTAGTACAACTCAGAGTTCTGCCTATGAAATCCATCACAATGTGTTATTTCCCCACATTATAGCATTCTTTGAACGTGGCATTACTTCCATAAAGCACAAAGTTTTTTCTTCCCCCTAAGAATTTTCTCTTTGTTTTCAGGACTAATATCACATATACATAGTTGTTCTACCACCTCTGTGACAAACGACATAAAAGATGTCTCCTTCTGGATCAACTGTGATCCCATCTGAGAAAAATAATTTTAAGGACAAAGATTGCAGACAATTTTCTTAGACTTTTTGTTACTTGAAGTTTTATGCTTTCTCATTGTAATAGTGTAGTATGGTTTTTCATTATTTGCATAATTGCAGCTGATCACACTCTTTTCAGACATTTCTATGAATGGGATGAAAGGCTGTGCAGAGACATCACCATTTACAGAGCATTGGGAATAAAAATATTTATCAGGACTCAGCCCTTCAGTTTCTGGACTTGAAATTCATTCTAATAAATATCAGATCTATTGCTGACAATTTTTTAGTTTTCTTATTCCATTCTAGGTCCTGTCTAAAAGTGATAATGTTCAAATCACAGCCCCCAGAAACACCCTAAAATGTTGGTAGGAAACCATTTATTTCCACTTCTTTTTCCCTTCTCTGTACTTTGACCAAAAAAAAAAAAAAAGTTAATTTCTTTCTCTCACATATAGTGCCTCTGCCTCTATGTGTTCTCCTGATGTTTTTAGAAATTCTGCAGAGAGACATGTACATGGATTAACACTTAAACCATTATGGGATTCTGCTGCACTGAAGCATTAGTGGGAGACTACTAGACAGCAATGAAAAGACCCTGGTAAAACCATCAAAGACTCAACCAACCAGCCAGGTAGTAAATTCAGTCAACTATCACCAAATCCATCTCAGTCTATCAACTGAGTGCTGAATGACTGTAAGCAGAAGGTAGGTCTAACTATGTAGGCATCAGGCATTTCAATTATTTCTATGTATACAGTGAGTTTCATATTAATATTAACTTTTCCCATTTTAAGAATGAGACAGAATCAGTCTCTTATAACAGTATTCCTATGAAATATTATTTGCAACTGAATTTTGAATTTATTAAATGGACTTTAAAAACAGAAGATTTCAAGGATGTTCCTTCACGTCACACTGCCTTTCAAAGCAAAAAGTGTTTATTCTTCTAGCATTTCACTTATATAGTCCTTCAAAGAAAGAGTATTTTTATTTGCATGATTCAGAAAAGTCCAGGATTTAGGGGAAAACCTGACCCATCAGAAAACTTGACACACATGATAAGAGACAGAAAAGCTGTCAAAAATTAATTTCAGGGAATATGTAAGTATTTGTGTCATTACCTTCTGTAATTTCTATTGTTAATCCTGACCACCTTTATACATGTATTTTTAGGAACCATAGATTATTCTACCTGTTTTTAAATGCTCCCATGTCCAAGTTTGCTCTCAGCACACAAAGAGTTCTGATTTTAGGCAGAGCTGCTAAATCACACTGTCTACAGGATGGTACTCATAACATAGATGGTATTTACAGCATATTTATAGTGTTTTCTGGCAAACAGCGTAAACAGAAGTCAACTCATCCTTGTTCAACATAGGTATAGCAGAGAAACAGAGCTGCCCACTTCTAAAGAATTGTACATACCAAGCACTTTGGCTAGTGTAGTGAGGATCCAGGAAAGGACTCAAAAAACATAAATACTGTCCATGCTTCATTATTCTGCTTGGACCTTTTCCAGGAGCAACTTCAACTTTGGTAAAACGCTTATTCTGAGTCAAAGCAGGATGTAGCATCTTCATGAAGCATTCAAAGATTATTCTACCAGCTTTGGTAAGCATTAGTCTTACTGCATTTACAAGGTGTTAAATTAATATCTGCAGGATGACAGAGATATTACAGAGTTTCTTTGCTGAAGCTGGAAGTCAGCTGAATGCAAATCCCTGAAGAGGTAAAATAAAAAAATTGTTATGCTTTGGGAAGAAACTGTGTATTTGAGTTTGCAAACTGCCCAGCAGAAGACTGGGAAGTGTGCAGTGTACCCAGACCCTGAGGCACAGAAATAGAAGGGATAGAAGCCTGCTGAGGCATGGAATGTCTCAGCAGCTTTCTCATTTCATTTAAAAAGAAGGAAAGGTGAAGGTGAGTACTTGGCATGAGAGTAAGGGAGGGCCTGGGGCAGAGGGGTGTGATTCACACAGCCCCGAAGCACAGCCCCCATGTTCTGTGCAGAATTTCACTCTGATCCAAGGAAAGTGAGCTGACTCAGGATCCCCTTCTCCAAGTAGATATATGGCTTGACTTATTAGTGGAAGCTGAAACCTTTCTAGCCTAAGCAAAGCCTTTGACTGGGGCTGCTGAGCCTTCAGAGACCTAGCTCCCCCTGAGATATCTTTCCTGCTGAATATGAGAGGAAGATATAATTTTGTACTGCAGAGCATGCAGTGGGAATACATTTATACCACCGAGCATGGGCATTAGAGTAAAAACTGCTGCCATGATGAATGAGGCTCATGGCCTCTATCTCACCACGCTACCCTGAAAATTTCATTATAACACCTTAAAACTCAGGAACTACATTTACATGTCTCTTCCTGTATAGTAAGACATTCCTGCCAATAACACCTTAGTAAAAAGATCTTTTGCTAAGGGCTGCCAACAGCAATAATATTTGATTATTAATACACTGCTGATCTTTTTTATTTTTATCTCCAAGCAAAAATAGTGTTTTAGCTGAGGCTAGAATAATTTTGAACAAATCTTGGATCCTTTTGTTTGTCTGTAGAAGCAGATTCTCAGCTGACAGAAAAGACTACATCTCATTCAGATGAGCTACAACAATTCAAACTGCGTGGGAGTTTGGCTGATAATTTAAAAAGTCACTATCTGTAGGAAAGAGCCAATTAAACTGAGAGTCATAAAAGTTAAGGTTCTTTTATTTATTGATGTATTCTTTTTATAGCAAAATCAAGAAAAGAATTCACCTCAGCACTAGTATGTCAAACTGCAATTCTCCTCTAGGTAATTCACCTGATGTTCACTAAATTCCAAACAACATGGATGAAGACCTAAAATCTCTTACCTGTTGTTGGAGCTTTACATCCATAAATGCTACCAGCTACAAATCCAATCAATACCTTAAAGTTAAATGAAATCACTATGGTGAAATTCTGAGCTTTGTCACTTCATAAACTCTTTAAACCTTTTCAGCAACAAGAAAGAAAATAAAAAGTTGTGATATGTGGCTTTTCTTAGCAAATTCATTTCACTGGATTTAATTTTGTTCCAATTCAAATAATCAGTATTCACTGAAGTAATTTTTCAATTAAAAACAGACAAAAAAATCTGGATTATCTCTCCTTCATGGTTGCCATTTGGGTAATGACTATTTTTTTTGTTAATTTTCATTACATCTGAGTGTTGCTTGAAAATAAAATAAAGCAAAACTAAAATTTTAATTCTATTTCTGCTTTGAATATAATGCAGATTTCCTGGGAACACATAGGTTCAAAAATGTGTAAGCCAGATTCAGAAGTATAATGGAAGTATCCCAAGAATAATCAATCTAAAACAAAAGGGGATGCTTATCTGCAAATGTTGTGGTTTACAAGCAAATTAAATGGTCGTGTCAGTCATGTCTAGGTGGCATTGATTAATTTAAGTCATCAATAATTTAGCTTATTCTGTATGAATTTGTAGTCTTATTAGCTTTTCATATTGCTCCCTATAAAATTACTAAAAAGTTTCATTCTTTACAAAGGAAGAGGAGGAATCTTGGGCAGATCACAGACATTTGTCTTGCAGATGTCAGAAACTCCTAAGAGAAAAGGGGAGCTAAAGGAGTCAGGTATCCCTTTTTTACCTTAAGAAGTTACATACAGCTACAACATAGAGAAAGAAAATGGTAGTCATAAAGAAAGTGGCAGCCATAAAGCTGCCATCTTCCTACAAAAGCCTGGACTGACTTTCACGTAATTTCAACGTTAAAAAAACCCTTAAAAATGTTATAATAAAAGACGTTTTGGGTTTTGATGTTTCTTGGGAGGAGTGATCAGGAACAAAGGGGACCAAAGTCTAATTGTTTTTAATATCTGGTCCTTATTCTCAAGCATACAAGCCTTTATTCTGTTACCTAGAGTATCAGAGTAAGAGTACTCTATAGAGTTTCTTCCATAGTGATAGGACAAGAGGAAATGGCCCTAAGCTAAGAGAGGAGAAATTCAGATTAGATATTAGAATAAAAATTTCAGGCATTGGAATAGATTGCCCAGGAAGGTGAAGGAGTCACTGGAGGTGTTCAAGGCATACCTGGATCTGGTGCTGGGTGACGTGGTTCTGCGGTTTAGGGGTTACAGCGGCAGTGCTGAGTGAGTGGATGGTTGGACTGGGTGACCTTAAAGGTATCTTCCAATCTTGATGATTCAGTTTAGGTTCGCAAAGAATTTGAAACACTTTTCTGTTGTAATGTATTTTGTATTTGGTCCATAGACTTTCTCCCCTCACTGCCTGAATTAGATGGTTGGAGGTACTTTAAATAAAATTAAACATTTATTCTACAAGTTCCTATAACATTTTCTGTTTGAAACAGCTAGCACAGGTTTTTTTCAGTCTTAATGCAGTAAAGCTCCACAGGTCTAACTGTAACTGTGTATTTGTTATGTAGTTTTCAAATGTCAAGTGAGATGTGCCCATTGTCCCCTGATGCAGTATGCCCATGTATTGAAATAAATAATTAGTTGTCCCTGTTGGGGGTTGGATCTGTTTCTTTTGTGTTTGTGGAATTTTTTCCTGATGGTTTGCTAGGTAACTAATTGCTAGGTACTTTATGGATACTTGACTTAAACAAAGGAGGCAGCAGGTTTCTCCGGGTGGAACAGCAGTGAGCAGCAGTTTGGTCCGAGGACACCCCTCTGAAAGGACTGGAGTACCAGGGGACCCTGCTTGTTTTCTCTCCCTCCACTGGATTTCTCTCCAGAGGAAGACTGAACACATTTTTGTCCACCATCGGACTTTCCTACAGGACTATTTCACTTCATAGAACTGTATTCACTGCTCAAGGAGGATTTCATCTGGACTGCTTTCACCACCCTGATACCCAGGGTGTCAGGTCACATCCCTGACTCTGTCAGGGCATTTTCTGAGGTTTTGTTGTTTCTTTGTTTTTGCTTGTCTCTTAGTGCTATTACATTTGTATTTGTCTTTGCTTTGTCTAATATTCCTCGTAAAGAACTGTTATTCCCACTCCCAAATCTTTGCCTGAGAGCCTCCAATTGCAAAATTATAATCATCTGAGGGAGGGGGTTTACATTCTCTATTCAAAGGGAGATTCCAGCTTTTGCTGGCAGGTACCTGTCTTTCAAACCAAGACAGTCACTTAATGCAAAAGCGTTTTGTTTATCAGTGAATGCCTCACAGGTTGTTCAGAGTTCACAGTGAACCATGATTTAAAATGCTAGAGTATATCAAACATGAATCATCCAGTCTTACTGCTACTAAACAGAGAGACAGTGAAAAGACCTCAGCATCAACTGAAGAATGGCTTGCAATGTAATTTGCAGATGGGCTTATTTTAGGCATACTTATGCTGCTTGGATGTCCCTCAGGGGCAGCTGCACAACATATCTATGATCCATATCCATGTACCTGCAGCAAGCTGGTGCTGAGGAAGAGATGAAACCTCAGTGTCTGGGAAGTTAGAGCTAACGACTTTTTAGTTCTGCTTCCAGATCCATTGTTGATTCATTCTCCTGCAAGCTTTTTTTGCAGCTGTGGAATAAGTGTCAGTGACAATAGTAACAAGGACATTCACTGAGTATACAGATACACTTGTTCTCTCTTTAAACTAGGAGAAATGGGCAGCATAGGTTTGGAGTCATCCAAGGGAGGTCTGTCAGACATTTGGAAGGAAAGGCTATCAGGATGCATTCCATTAGTTAATTATAGTAATACACTACAGCAGGTTTGAAAATGGAATAGCAGAGTAGCTATTAGGATGGACAACATTTTTGATCACTTCTGTTCAATAAAAATAACAGTATCACAGTTTGTTCCCATTTAACTAAATCTACAAAATTGAAGAGTAGTAAGGTACACTAGGACTCAAATAAAATGTGCATCTACAGAACTGATCCAGATGTAGACTAACCATTATGATCTCTGCAACTAAAGTATTCATGACTTGTGTTAACATCCAGTTCACTTTGCTACCCATAAATCTCTTTACTATCCTCACCTCCTAGCTTGTCTCTTTACTCGTAGTGAAGATTTTAGTAACCATTCTACTCCATAGCATGCTGTGGTGGTTTTAGCTGAGGTAGAGTTAACTTTCTTCTCAGAGTTGGGTATGTGGATGAGTTTTGGATTTGTGCTGAACACAAGGTTCATTAGTGATGCTTTAGTTATTGGTTTGCAGGGCTTACACGGAGCCAAGGTCTCTTCTGCTTTTTTGTACTACCAAGCTGGTGAGGAAGTTTTGGGTGCCTGAAAGGGTGGAAGGAGACAGAGCCAGGACTGCTTACCCAAACTGGTCAGAGGAATATTCCAGACCATGTGACATCCTGCTCAGTATTTGAAGCTGGGGCAAAGAAGGAGGAAGAAGGAAATATTTCTAATGAGGGTGTTTGTATCCTCAAGTCACCTTGAGGCGTGAGGGGGCCCTGCTGTCCTGGAGATGTCAAACACCTGCCTGCCCATGGGAAGCAGTGAATTAATTCTTTGGGGTTTTTTGCTTGTGTGGCTTTTGGATTCCCTATTAGACTGTCTTTATCCCAGCCCTTGAGTTTTCCAGCTTTTACCCATCCAATTTTTTCTGCAGTCCTGCTGGTAGCAAAGAGAGCAAGTGGCTGTGTGCAATGCTTTGGTTCCAGATAGGGTGAAACAACAACACATACATGTCTTGGTTGCTTAGGAATTAGAGATAGAGATTTATGTGAAAACACGCAAATTAGGTTGAAGGAAGACGTTTTGTGTCAGAGTAAGGTAGGCTGGACCTTACCATGTTGTTTCACGGAGCTAGCTAGGGGCAGCTCTGACTTGCCCTGAATTACATTAGAAAATCCTAATTTCCCATAACCAAAAGGCAAAAGAAAAACACTATGGCCAAGGCTAGATGAAGTTTTCAGTTCTTTTTATACCAATAAAAAATACATTTTTATGTGATTTCTTGATTAAATTTTCTTGAGAGCTTGAAAAACGCAAAGTACCAAACTAAGATATGTATGGCTTTTTTTGTTTGTATGTTTCATTGGTTGTTTTTTTGAGGAGACATGGTTGTTCACTTTTTTGAAAAGAGAAGTCTAAAATGTTTTCACTTCATTTACATACTTTTTTTTCTAATTTAAGCCACATTTTTAGAGAAAAAAATACTCTAAAACAAGTTTGTCCTTTGTGTCCAGGACTGTAGAGGAGCTATTTATTAATGCCTGGAATAGTGAAAAGTGGAAAAAAGAAACTTGTAATGCAGGTAAACTTAATACATATGCAATGTCCATTTTAGGCTTAAACTTCGTAGATCCTTTTTTTATATCCCAATGACTCTACAATATTTAAAGATAATTAAAGTCATAAACAACTTCTGAGCTGTTGATAAAAACTCTTTCTCAAGATTCTAACACTTATGAAAATATGTCCATGTGAGCTAGTGACTGGTGGGTTATTAACATTTCTGTAAAGAGCTTGTGCTCCCTACATAAATGTGAACAAATACCTAGACCACCATTTGTTACTGGGTGTTTTCATTTGTGCTTTCAGGCTTCTAGTAACTTTTTCAAATTTTTTCTGTGGACAGATAAAAATACAATATATTTCAAGATGCCTTCCTTGTCTTGCATCAATATAATTTTTCCATGTATGGTAAATTTTTTAAAACCATCATCCTTCTAAAGAGATCAGGTGTTTATATTCTGTATGTTTCAAATTACAGTTAGATTATACTGTCTCTTTCCAATGAATATGATGGCAAAAATCTACTTCTTTGAAATAAATGATGCTTATAGTTGCTTCAGAAAAACCTCTGCAACTAATGCACTTTCCTTGGCTAACAAAAAAACAAAAGGAGAGAAAAAAAAATATTTTAAGAAAGCTTCTCTCAGAATTAGAATATGGACATTTTTTATTTTAAAATGCATCACAGGAGAATCAACGGAGTGACATGTGAACCTTGATGTTGCTAAACGGCAAAGACATTTTCAATCTTTAAGCCTGCCTTCCTCAAGAAAGACATTATTAGCAAGGAAAATTATTTTCCATTGTTATATCTGTCACCTTTCCTCTGCAATGAGTCCCGTTTCAGGACAGAAAATCTCATTTTATATGTATATCACAATGAGGGACAAATTACAGCTGTTTATTCAAGCAGAGACATGGAATGAATTGCTTCAGCAAATATCAGCATTTTCCAAAGAAGGGATTTATATGAATATTAGAGAGGTAGAAACCCTGGGAAATTTCAAAAACAATATCAGACTTTTACAGTGTCTACCATTAACAAGAGTTTGAGGTTTGTTTTATATGTTTCTTTTGTTCCTGTCACAGCCAAGTTAAGGTGAAACTCACAGTCTTTATTTAAATCCAGAGACTTTTCATCTCATAATTAGTACCACTGTTCACAGTGTCTGTGCTTAGTTTTACAGATCTGTATTTAACTAATTAGGTTTGCAGTACCAAAATCATTACAAAAACTTGGGAATCTGGTTCTTTTTTAATGGTTGTAGACTACAGCAGGAAGGTGTTATGGATTTAATTTCCTAACGATTCATCTTAATGCCTTATTTCCCTCAGAAGTGCACAGTAACGGGAAGAGAGGAAGAACTCTATATAGAAACTTCGAGAAAGCAAGGCACTTTTTACTTAAAATCCATTAATAACAGTCCAATTTTAGTCCTCCTAGTTAAAATCTATAAAAGTGTGTTATTTTTTGTCCTTCTTTCCACAACTAAGAGGCTTGCAGCCTCTGCTATGATCTCCAAAAACTAAACGCTTACATACATGCTTGGTGTGCTGCAAATCCCAGTTTTCTACAATGCTTTCCTTTAAGATGCAATGGGTCAATTGGCTTTGAACTGACTTAATGCCTAAACATCAGGTAGACAGAGACATGATAACAGGGGTCAGCCTGATCTGTGGCATCAAACACTCAGAATGGACAGAAGGAATCCCCCTGTTCTTGTCAAGGTGAGTTTTTGTCTGCCATGGATGAGCAGGCTGCTCTCACTAATTATCTGAATCTCCAAAGCATAAGGTCATACATTAGTAATGCAAGCACTTCCATGTCAGCTTTAAGGAGAGTGAAAATTATGTTTTACAGTAAATGGTGGAGTTAATCACAGCCTTGAGAGCAAACACAAGCTAGCTCTCAGCAGCCAGGCTCTTGCCCACTGAGTACCTTTTTATATCTATGAAAAATTTATGTGAAATGGTCTTTCCAATTTGGGGGTGCTTTGTGCTCATTTATGCACATGTCAATGACTGAACAATATTTAAAGTAGTACAAAAATCTGGTCAAGTTTCATATTCATGTCAGGACAACCGAGGAAGACTTTTGACCATTTCAAAATTTCTGGTGAAGGAAACACCACAAATACAAAGGAAGTTGGCCCACAAAACAGCATAAGTTGACTTAAAATGTTCCAAGACAACACCAGGGAAAGAGGAAACTACCATATCCATGACCTTGACATAGAAAAATTATTTTTGTTAATTAGGTAATATAACACTCTAGCCCTAGGTTACACAATTGATTGGGTCGAAACCTTCTCAAGTTGGAACATGACCAGGGTGATACCTATAAAGTGGGGTGGCTTAACCACTACAATGTTGAGTATGTGAGTTGGATAATCAGTACTGGCAATATGTATTGATATACGACTTAATGTGACTTAATGTGACTTAATGGTACTGGCAATATGGAAGTGACATGTATGAGCTATCATTCAAGCAAAGTTGTTAGTACTAAGTGCACTGGGGGATACTTAAAAAAGTGTACAGGACCACTCAGAGTATTTTATCAGGTTTTTTAAGGCTTTACCTTAGACATTAGCCAAAAACTTTGCCTGTTGAACCAAAAAAGTTTGAAAGACTGAAAAGAAGACATGCCACCAGGAAGGATTTAAATGTCTTTTAAGGACTTGAGCGAAGTTTAAGTACTTTTCCTGAGCTGTGGCTGGCAAG
>WBNO01030403.1:335-21000 GCA_013400575.1 Peucedramus taeniatus
ACATAGCATTAACTGACAAAGAGTTTCTTACTGCGTTAGTCTCGGGTTTAAAATTAGGATTAAGCAGAATTTTAGAATTATGTCTGAAATAAATCAAAATACAATGGTTAAAGATTATCTGTTTTAATGTGTTTCCCTGGTACCAGTATTCAGTAATGGAAGAGAGCATGCAGTAATTTCCACACTTCAGATGTCCTGTTAGAGTATTTGAAGGACAACCTTTAGCAGTATAGGTATTATGCTTCAAAAAACTTTTATTTGAGAATTTATTTTACTAGATTTATCTGGATATTCCTTAATAAAAAATTACCACAATGTACAGGAATGGATTACCAAGTAATCTTCATGCTAATTTGTTCTCTCAACCTTTTTTTTTTCTTAATTACAGTGGTTTAACTTGAACTCTCTCTTGATGGGTCCAGAACTAATATCAGATACATATCTTGCACTTTTCTTGGCTCAATTACAACAGGAAGGTAATAGTAACTTGCAGATGTTAAATCTCATTAATTAAAAGTAGGTAATAATCATTATTTCTGAGAACGTATGTATTCAGTTAACTACCCTTAGTTTTATTATTGAAATAGTGAAATAACCCAAGTCCTTATAATGAAAGGTAGAGTCTTACATCTTAAATTGCACATTATTGTATTCCATGTAGTGTGCATTTTAGAGTGTTTATATCTGCACTTTAATGCTGTAGACTTACAATTTCTTTTTCTCAGGTTATTCCATATTTGTAGTAAAAGGTGACCTGCCAGACTGTGAGGCGGATCAGCTGCTGCAGATGATTCGGGTACAGCAGATGCAGCGACCAAAACTGATTGGAGAAGAGGCAGCACAGTCAAGAGATCAGAGGTAAGGTAAATAAAGATTTTATTTTAATAATGTTCAGTATGATTGGTTTGTAATTTGGAAGTAATAAGTACCCTGAATTCAATGTTTACTGCTGTTGCACACAGTGAAAGCAAGTCGATAGATGACAAATGGTGTATTTTTAAGTGGGCAAAAGCTGGCTTGATAAGGATTGATTCTTTCCATGTGCATAAGCATGTTATAGTGCAGATTTTTGACTTAGGGAGGAAAATGGTTTAGCAAATCTTATAAACTATAGTTACTAGTAATTATTTTATAATTAAGACTGGTTTGTGCATTCTGTCAGTAAAAAGTAGTAAAAAATAAGTAGTAAAAAATGAGAAACTGATCTTTGAATTCCACATCATATATATTTTGAAAAGTCCCTTTTGGAATAATTTTACTGTAACGTTGAGGTGCTGCTCATTTTTGATGCCTTCTGCTAATAAAAAACATCCTTGAAAGCTTATAAAGTTAGTACTTTATGCACTTCAGCAATGATCTCACTGAATTTTCATAGTGAATAGATTGCATACTGATAAAAAGGCTTTAGGCTTCTCAGAGGAATTAATTTCTTTTTTCCCCTTTGTAGAGTTAAACTGATGTTGTAAATTGATGTATTAATTATCAGTAACATGGAAAGTGTGTACAGTTTACATGGGTTCTGTTGCTTTAGTGTGGCCTTCAAGGCCTCCTGAGAAGGAGACCATATGAACTCTTTTCTGCTGGTGTAACTGTTAAAATAGTAGTAGGTTTGAATAACATGTATCACGGCTTTTTGTGGGCTTATCATTTTTGACAATTTACTATCTAACAGCTTCTTGTCAACATGAGCATTGCTTTAGGGATCAGTGTGTGGCAAATATATGTTAAGGTTGCTCTGCAGTTGCTTGCAGCCCTTTTTTGCTTTTTCATTTTTCAGGAAAATATTTGTTTATTTGACAGACTTTCACAAAAAATATGTTTTTCCCAAAATAAAACCTAGAGTTAAGTTGGCAGAACATACTAACTTAAACCTCATGATAAAATCTAATATAATTTCTGTCTGAATTTTGCTATGATTGTATGAATTTCACAGGCTACCCAGAAGTGATGTGGACCAAGCAATAGAAGTTAACCATCCTTTTGATGGAACAGGCATGTTAGACGAAGATGAAGAGAATTTTCAGAGAGCCCTGGCTCTAAGTAGGCAGGAAATTGATATGGAGGATGAAGAAGCTGATCTTCGCAGAGCCATTCAGCTCAGCATGCAAGGTGCAGTGCTCATCTATTTTTTTACAGTGCTTTAAGCAGCTCTTGGAATCAGTTTGTCAGGCAATTTTTCCAGCGTGTGTCAATATCTCTAGAAAGACTGGTTTGAGGCATGGAAGGATAATCCAGGATTGCCTGTAGCTATCTCCCTCCTGCATTTAGAAAAGTTGTGACTTGCATGTTGACATTGATTATTAGGAAGGAAGAACAAATTGGCAAAGGGTAGCACGAGGAAAGGGAAACAAAGATCTAAGGTGAGGAGAAATTATCAAGCAAAGTTCTTCTAGGTGCTTAGTTCTTCAAAAAGTCTTTCTTCTTCTCAAGTTTGAGGACATTTTTGAAGCTTTATTTACTAACTTCATTTTACTATAATTAGTAGGATATGGCATGTTCTGCTTTTAGGTAGCCGTCGAAGTGAGCTCTCAGGCTCATTACCACAGAATGTGCCTCAGTCGTCTCACAGCAGTCAGACAGACTCCCTTTCTTCAGAAGAACTGCGAAGGAGAAGACAAGCATATTTTGAAAAGTAAAGTAGCAGATAAAAAACTGCATGTGGAAGTACATGTATTTTTCAGTGCTTTTGGGATGTGCATGGGTTTCTTATTGAGGTCCAGCTCAACTTTTCTGTCTTAATATGATTTCCTAACAGTACCTGAATTTTACTATTCTCAGACGGTTCCTACAGAGAAAGAGGGTGTTTGTTAATAATGCAGTAGTCTCGTTACCACTGCAAGTCTTGTGAAGAAAGAAAACATACATTATAGAAATATTTTAAATGAAATCCTGTAAATTTCTGCAACTACCTTCCCAACAAAACGTGTTATTTTTCTAAGACTTTACTTTGGGTAATGATGCTTCTCATGTGCATCACATAAAAGCATTGTACATATTTTATGTTACTGTTCTGGTGTACTTTCTTAATTAGTTGAGTTTTAATTATTAAAACTTAATTATTGAGTTACAATAACTTAGTTGAGTTATTGTAGCTTTTCCTTATCTCTGTCTTACAGTAATAGAGGAAATAAAGACCAGGGAGAAATGCTATGGATGGGAGGAGTTAGACTTCACATGGCAGGATAAGAATGCAGAGCTTCCGAATCCTAGGAAAATAGTCTTGTGGCTTGGAATATAATACTGGGAAGATAGGTATCTGAAGGTTAGCAGGGTGAAACGATGAAAGAGATTTTGGGCACAGGGTTGTTATTGTACCAAACAGTGTCTACTTCTGACTCCTGTCCTTCCTTACATGAAATGAACTTGATTCACGTGTCATACTGATGTTAATCTTATTCTCTTACAAATTTATGACACTTTCAGACAGCAACAACAGCTACAGCAGCAAGATCAGACTCCAAACCTACAGGACAAAGCAACTCTTAGTTCAAGCACTCCAGAACCTGGCTCAGGTATTGTTTTTAACCTTACATCCAACACTCAAATGTGTCTGTTTCATCTTTGTGTTGTTTCTTAATTTTCCCTGTCTGCCTACTTTGTCACTTTAGCAGCCATTCCAATTTTGTGTTATAGCCATTACTGTATTGGCAGCGAAGGAAAGGATCACTTTTCTGAAAAGCCTGTTTCCCTTTGAATGTCAATATCCTATTTCAAAGTGAAGAGCATTGCTATTACCCCAACTGTTTGTTTTCTAAATTACTTTTAAAGTTGTATGACAACTTGGAATAGTATGTGACAAAATTACTGGAACCAGTTTTCAGAAGAGCATTTGTAGACCTTACCAATGTCCGATATTGATGATCCAAAATTGGTGTGTATTGTTACAAACTGGCTGTTGTTGGTGAAAAACTATTTGCAGAATGTTCAGTGATTTAAAAAAAAAAATAGTTTTGTCAGTGGGATAGGAAAGGGTGGGTGTGGACAAAAGGAACAACAAAAGCATTTAACTGTAATTAAGAACTGTGAATTTATTACAGCTTGTATGCATGTATTGTTTTTAGGAGGTGATATGAGCGAAGAAGACATGCTTCAAGCAGCCATGAATATGTCTCTGGAGTCTGTTAGAAACCACTTGAATTCAGAAGAGGAGAAATAACATCATTTTTTTCCCTCTTATTGTCAAAACGCTAAGTCTCCATTAAAATTCTACTGTGTGGATGTTGCACAAGCAGGGTTCATTTCAGAGTTCTGGAAGCAGGAATGAAAGGGGGGCTGCTGGAGGTCAGTTTAGAGAGGATCTGCAAATACAAAAAAGATTGCACTAATTTAGAGAACTGTAGCACTCCTACTACAAAACATCTGCTCACAAGAGTAGCGGTGTTAAAATTACTGGAACCATTCACACCAAGTTAGACAAGAGTAGCAGCTGTAACTTAAAGTAAAACTTTTAAAGCTTGCATTAAAAAAAGCAATTGTTTTGAAGAATTCTATAGAAGATACAAATGGTGCTGAAAACAGCATCAAATTATTTTCTTCAGTACTAATGGAAAAACAGATACAAGTAATAAGTTATGCTCATAAATTATTTTTAATAGATCACTCTAAAATGGGGAGAGTAATTAAATTCCATTAATCTTAAATAATTTATTATGTGATTATTGATGATTTAACATCAACTTTTTGATCCTGCTGTCCAATTTTGAAATGATCCGTTCTGCAGGAGAAACAAGAACCCATAAATGTCATACTTTTCAATTCAAGACAAAATTGTATTGTTGACTATAATGTTACTCCTGAGTCTTTCAGTGATTTCTGACTTTCTAACAATTTTTGGTTTTACCTTCAATTCCAGTTGTAAAATTTTAGGTCCGTGTTTAACATACTGTCTTTTAGCAGATAACTTGCCTTATTTGGCTTGGGGTTTTGTTGTTCTTGTTTGTTTTTAATTATTGTTTTCTTACGTTCTTTCTCGTTAAAGCCACTTTCTTTTTACTACAAAAGCAGCATATACTCAATTGGGTTGAACAGGTTTTCTTTTCTACCTCTTCCAGAGTCTTTTTCCTCTTCAAGCTCAACCCTTCATTCTGGCCTTTCATATGAAAGAGCTGTTAACTGAATCTAGGAGAAAGTAGGAGGGGATTTAGGTGCCATAAAGTCAGTGCCACACACATAAGGTGCACTCCTGCAATCTGAAATGACCCCTGTGCAAATAGCTCTTTTAAGAATGAATATTTATGCCTGTGTGGATGTTCTTTCTGAAATGCTTTCTATGAGTGTCTGTCGGAATGTTGCAGTTTTTTCAGGAATGGCCTTTATTCACGCACCTTACAATTTTTTATTACGTTGTTTCTGATCCTGAGAAAAATTGGGAAGCAAAGTATGTGAGATAGCTTATGCTATTGATATCCAGGATGAATGTGTAACAGGGTGACCAAACCTGACCTTGAACTTCAGTGCAACAAAAGAGAGATGTTTCATTTTCCTAAATGGTGCTTGAAATACAAATTCTGTTTACATATAAATTATATGGAAATATGTTGTAGATAGAGTATATAAGCTGTAGTCCACTTAAAGCATTAACAGTTAGCACAGGCATTCTAAGAATCTTTCAAAGATAACCCCAGATTTCTTTATCAAAGTATTCTAAAGTTACATCTTTGCACAATAGTAACATTTAATTAAAATTAGTAGCAAGTGAATGGTAGCTAGATGGAAATACACATTCAGCATCAAGTAGTACTGTACATGAAAGGGCTCTTACCTCTCAGTAAAGATTTGTTTACAGCAATGGTTTCCTGATAGCTTAGGATATTATTATAGTATACATAATTGGGCTAAATTCTGTTTTACTTATCTATGTGCTGGATTTTCACCAATGTCACCAGAACCACTGGTATGTGTTACACAATATGGGTTTTGACATGAGACAGCACTACTTTTTAAAAACTGATTTTTGTATTTTTAAAAGAATCCTGTCATGCACATTATAATTATTTGTAATGTCTCAAATTAATATAGCTAAACAATTACTTTAAAAGTCCATTTATGTGTATGCCATTTTGAAATGCTGTATTTTTCAGGGTGTGATTTTCTGCTTTCAGTTTGAAATTTCTATGAAACTGAAAGCAAGAAAGGTGTCTAAAGCACTGAAATTTTTTTCTTGTCAATTAACCATAGCTTAATTTTCCTTTTTTGGTTGTGCCATAAACTAATTCTGAAATAAGACTTGTTTTTATAAATAGGTGTAGACTGGCAATGCCAGTACTTGGAACTTAGACCTTTCATCCTCTATTATAAGAACATAATAAAAATATTATTTCTAGCTCTAGCAGCCCTATATTAAAAAAAAAAAAAAATCTCAGCCCTTTAAATCTCACTGACTGTAACCCAGACCAACTAAATTATTTTATAATCACTAAAACACGGAGGTTTGCCTTTGAACTTTCATGTCACATCATAAGTCACTTAATCACCCCAGTATTTTAATATGGAAGAAATATAAAATGTCAGTGCCTCAAAGGTGCAGATGAGTCAGTGATCACAGGGCCAACCATTTCCCTTTCTATGGAGAAACACTATCACTCAACAAATACCAGCTTGATTTTTAGAGAAATGTCAAATTGAATGATGTAGGCATATCTATCTAGACAAGCAGTTATAAGAGAGCAATTTAAGCTACATCTATTAATTCATGTAATTCTGTCACTGGAAAATACCTGCAAGAAACCAACCATTAATCCAGCCCAGTCCACCACTAAATGTAATGTTCCTAAGCACCACAGCTACACCTCTTTTAAATAGCTCCAAGGAAGGGACTCAACCACTTGCCTGGGCAGCCTGTTCCAATGGTGGACAACCTTTTCAGGGAAGAAATACTTCCTGATACCCAACCTGAACCTCCTCTGGTACAAACTGAGGCCATTTCCTCTCATCTTGTCACTTGTTACGTGGGAGATGAGGCTGACACCATGCTACAACCTCCTTTCCGAACTCGTAGGGAGTGACAGGGTCTCTATTTGAACTGTACCCAAGGAAAAAACTCATACTAATTGCTGAGAGTACGTATTTTATAACCCAGGTCTCAAGTTCAAAATGTCTGGACCTGCCAAGAAGCTGTCAATAAAACACTGCTGTCATTTTTTGGTGTTCATTCTTTCAATGATAAGCAGTTATCAGTGTGACTTAACTATGCTTCTAATTTACTAATTTAGAGCGTACGTTCGGTGTTATCTACCCTGTCAAGCTGAAGGGTTGGTTTTTTTCCCATGTTATAGCTTTAGCCCAAAGTCCATTGTAAGGGAGCAGACATTGTTTTTGGTTTGGTGGTGGTTTTTTTTTTTTTGTTTGGTTTGTTTTTTTCTGTTGTTTGGGTTTTTTTCGTTTTTTTTGTTTGTTTGGTTGGGGGTTTTTTTTTGTTTGTTTTGGGGTTTTTTTGGGGTTTGTTTGTTTGTTTGTTTGTGTTTGGTTTGGTTTTTGATTTTTTTTGTTGGTTTTTTTTGGTGTTTGGTGTTTTTGTTTTGTTTTTTTTCAATTATGGAATTATATTTGAGGGAATTTCAGACTTCATTCATTCAGCAGATTTTACTGTTTTCCAGTGAATGATCCATGTGACATACATTGTGGTTTGGTGCCAGTAGAAATCAAAGGGGCAGGGGGAGTGAGTGATACAATAAATATCTTCCATAATTACTTCTCTCAGTATAATTCTGCAAGCTGCTTTCATGGTCTTACAGTGAAGGCAGGAGGAACAAGAGTTGTAATGCAGTCATGCTTGCATGCAATTCTTGTTAGGCACAGCAAGTATAAATATGAGCTGTTTAAATGATAACGTTTGTCTAGACCTAAAACTAATATGATACAATACTGGCTTACTTAACATTTGAGCTTCCTGTGCCCTTCAAAGAACTGCAACAAATTTAAGTGTAGTTTTCAGCTAAGGTACTCTTTGGACTTGTCATACTTTATTACTTTGTAGACTACTTGAAAATTACCAATACAGATTTAAATCTATGATGCGTTTTAATGTTGGACTATTGCTTCTATTACAAACTTACAGAATGGTGGGGGGGCATTAAAATGGCTTCCTCAGGTGTGTTGTGGACAAATATTATCATTTGCAGGCTGGTTTATCTTATTACAAAACTGACAGGCTTAACAATTAACATGGTACAGTTCTAAAATGTAAAATGTTCTAGTATTAATTATTGGTTCAAATAATGATGAAAACATAAAAATGGTGGCCTTTGTTTAGAAAAATACAGTATGGGGGAATAGGATCAGAGAATTAGAACTCAGACTTACAAAGAAATATTATTTTGCAATTCACGTTACCAGCACATCACTTTTAAAGGAAATAAGGAAATAAGAATCCAAGGAAGAGAAAAACTGATGTGGAAACTTTTTTTAAGGGCTTAGATAGAAAATTATGTTGTTCACTTGGTAGGCCATTACAGTCTTGCATTGAACAAACTTAAGTCCTGGAAAATCTTGATAATTGTTCACAAATCATTACCAAAAAAAAAAAGGAAAATATGTCCAACATGTAATAAATACATACCTATTCCATATACACAATCACTTGTTCAAGTGAGAATAATACTTAATAGATTCAAGCTGGCTGGGTCCAAATATTTATTTCTTCAGTTTAGAATTGGTAGCTTTGTCTTGTATCCAAGTTTTCATCTTAAAAGCATGCTCTTCTGCAATAATTTTTTTTAATCTTCATACACACATTTTGCCTTATTTGCATTTCAGAGATGGAGGGAATGCTGGAGTATTTAACCTGCCATAGTCACCTTCCCCAGTTACAGTTCTTCAGACAGTTAGTACATGTAACTTTTCAACTGCTTTCACCAAATCAAAATACTTTTATATTTTCTTTGTTAAGAAAAATAATTATAACTACACTTTTCTTTTAATCTCCTCCCATCCTCAGTACAGCCACTGTGAGAATTCAGGAGGGAACTTGTAGGAGTTTGAAAAAAGGGATGTAAGATTTAAATGCCACTGTGCAAAAGCAAAATTAAAAAAGAAAAGAAGATAAAAACCTTGATCTTGTCTTTAACGCATGTAAGCTTCAATAAAATTTTATTTTTTGCTATGTGAAACCCCATGTACAAATCACAGTAGAGTTAGTATTTTGTAAGGGAATAATTTTTCATCTCTTACCTAATAGTTGTGTATTTTAGAAATCATTTTCAGTAAGATTATTTTGTCAAGACTGTTTTCATATCACATCTTTGGCTCTGGGTTCCTGTATAATTTTTGCCTATTTTGTGTATATAAAGCATAGAATAACGAAAAGATTTAAAAAGGGAAAGCTGAAATGCTTTGTCATTGTTTTGACTGGAAAATGGCAGCACTGTTCAGTATTTTGAAAATGCTCTCCAAATAGGCATGAATATATATGGTTGTATTTGATATCAATTTTTTAAATAAATATGATTATAGCTTCTAATGTTTCTCTCTTAAGTATTTGCATATGTGCTTTCTCTTACGTGTGGATTGGGCACAGAATCATCAAACATTGAAATCCCATCCCTGGTATCTGGGCTTTGCAGCAGAGGTATTTAGACAGAGCAGTGGGATACTTTTCTGTTCCTGACATTTCGTCATCTCCAAGTCTTTGCATCTGTTGATACTCCAAAAGTTGTGTAAAGACACTCCTGTTAAGGAAGCAAGTTGGTGCCAATTATAGTTATGTTACATCTTTTAAAATTATATGCTTTCTAATGTTTAAAGCTACGGTTTCCTGCTTTGCTGCCAGAATACTCATTCTTTTTGTGACACAATGCATTGCTCTTGTAGCTTGGTCAAAACAGAGTATACTGAATGATTTCTGTGTGCCCTTACTAACAGTGGATGAAGTCAGTCAGCTAAAAAAATTACTTGCCATGCTAAATGGTTTTTAGTTTTGCAAGAGTAGTAATTAAAAAGAGTGGTACAAAAAGTCTTCTGTGCTACTTTATTGACTACATGCCTTACTTGGCGTTATAAAATTAACCACCATAGAAGACATTTTTATCATCCCTAAATATTCTAAATGTCTGCAGGACATCTGTGATCTTAGTTAAAAAAATGCTAAGAGAATTTCCCATAAAAATTATTTAGCCAAACATTAAATGACACATCTTTACTGTCATGAGGATCCATACGGGTTTTGTTAAACCAATGATAAGGGGTCTTTTGAGTATTGTAGACTTTTATTCTCCATTAAACCCAATAGTGCAAATTAATAAAACTGATTAAGGAACATGTCTACATTCCATGCTATATCACAGCACTAGTACTTCCTACAATTCTGATGCTTTTTTTTTTTTTTAAGCCAGAAACAGATGTGGTATATGATTGGTTTTATTGTGGATAATCATAAGGGTGACAAGTATGCCATTAAATTAATATACTGCTGAATTCAGTTATAAACCTGATAGAAAAACTGTTTCGTGAAGGAGAGGGAAAACAATCTTTATTAGAGAACTTTTAACTTCTAAACTCCTGGAGCACATACCATGCCCAGCCTTAGTGTTGCCTATGAGTGACAGAGGCCAGTAAAGATAAAAGGTAATGCAGTATGCAGGCCAGCCATGAACCCTTCCCCAAGCTCTGCAAGATCCTCTTCGGGAAGCAACAAGCAGGTTGTTCCATGTCTGTCTGGTAGTGTTTGCCAGCCTGTAACTCTAGAGCCTGTGTTTTGTGCCTGCTGCATTCTCAGACTTCTAAAAAAGATTTCACCTGTGAAACGCTCTTCTCAGCTTCATTTTGCCCTTGATGTGGTGCTTTAATTACACATCTTTTTATGTAGTTATCAATTTGAAACGGGAAATGAGCCAGCTGCCATGTATTTTATTTCCAGCTTTATGTATATGTATAAAAATATATGTAAATGTATAAATACATTTCCCTGTATTTATATCAGGATTTTTTTGTAATTATTATTCTGACTGATACAAAACTGCTTTTTCTGTAACAGTGCAGTACTCCTTGTAGTCCCAAGTTTAAATACCTCACTTGATCAAAAATCAAAAAGAACTTTGAATTGGAGCAGTTTTGGGGTTCTGGCTGGAAATACAACCAAGAATCACAGAATGGGTCAGGCTGGAAGGGACTACAGTCATCTGGTCCAACCTCCCTGCTCAAGCTGGGTCATCCCAGAGCACATGGCACAGAATTCCGAGGATTCCTGAATATCTCCAGTGAGGGAGATTCCACAGCCTCTCTGGGCAATCTGTCCCAGTGAGCAGTCACTGCACAGTAAACAAGTTTTTCCTGATATTCAGGTGGATCTTCCCGTGCATCAGTTTCTGCCCTGCAGAATTCTTGTCCCGTTGCTGGGCACCAGCGGGAAGAGCCCGGTGCCGCCTCTTGGCACCGCTCCTTGAGATTTTGGGAGACATCGATCAGGTCCCCTCAGTCTTCCCATTCCACGCCATGTACAGCCACAGCAGCCGGGGCTTCAGGATCTTGTGTGTTTTGTGAGAGCACATATTCAAGCACAAATCGTGTCGAATCTCGTGCACAGCAAGCACACTGCTTCGCTGATGGCCCGGATCCACCCGGGCGGGCGAGTTCCCGACAATCACACGACGCTCCACGCCCGCAGCTCCGCCACCATCCCGGCATTCCCCGCTTCCGCCCACACGCCATATCCGCCTCCGAGGGGGCGCTCTAGCCCTGGCCGCCGCTCTCGATGGTGTTTGGGAGGGGTGTCATGGCGGCCGTTGAGGTGGCAGCGGCCGGAGCCGCCGGGAGGAGTCGCTGAGCCAGGACGGGACCAGACAAGCCGGGAGGAGCAGCTGAGCCGGAGGAGCCGGGAGGATGCGCGCGGCTTTGACGGAGGAGTTGCCGAGCTCGGTGTGCTGAGCTCGGAGCAGGAGCCGCGACCCGCTGTAGCGAGGAGAAGGGAGGCAGAGGCGGCCCCTTGGCCCGCGGGAACCGGCTGCAGGGGCCGCCCGGCAGGGCCGAGCGAGGCCCGGAGCCCTCCGAGCCGCGATGGCGTCGTGGCTGGGCGGGCTGGGCTCGGGGCTGGGCCAGTCCCTGGGGCAGGTGGGCGACAGCCTGTCCTCGCTTACCGGGCAGATCTCCAGCTTCACCAAGGACATCCTTCTGGAAGGCGCGGAGGAAGTGGGCGGTAAGGGGGGCTCGGGATGGGCCTGGTCCTCCTCTTCCTCCGGCCGCCGGTCCCCTCCGCGCCGACAGCGGCGGGGCCTGCGCTGCCCGCACCGGCCGGAGGGAGCTGGCCGCGGCTTGGTGCCTTTCGCCAATGCTGCTGCCTTTGCTGCCTTTGTTTTTGTTTTTATTCCGCTCTTGTGATCTCAGGATCTGGGGAATACACAAATATAGTCCCGGGCTCTAATAGCAGATGTGAACCTGTTTTAGGCTTATTATTCAGAGGTTTCTGAATTCCGTGAAGTGTTGTGTTGCTCCGGAATGACAGCACTCAAACAACACTCTTTTTCCTTTCAGTTTGCTTAGTTTATCTAAGCTCTCAGTTAATTAGCTGCTTTTACACCGGTTCCATAAAACTGCAGAGTTCTAGTACAGAGGTTGTTTTGCCACTGGTGTGATCTAAGTCTGACGTGTCAGAGAGGCAAAGGTTCAATGTTTGTCATTGTTTTGTTTGTATTTCAGTTGTGCCCGGAGAAACTTGTCGAGTTCTACAATTCCCCTACAGCCAAATAGGAGAATATGGCCCTTGTTTCATAAGGATTAGAGGCTGAAACGATTTATCTTTAAAACAGAAAGTTAGAACAAAAAAAAAAACCAAACCCAGAGACATCAGAGAAAGATATTCTACAAACCAATAGTAAATCTGGTCAAGAATATAATATTTTCTTTGTATTTTTAATAGTGACTTTTGGTTAAAAATTTTTGAAAAAAGCTTTAGTAAAGCAGTTGTATAATGTGGTAATAAGTATCAATAGATTCATATTCCTAGTATTACCATCTTGTAACTATAAATTATTTTGAAAGTTAGCTTTCTCAAAACAGCATTAAGAATAGAAACTACAAAGAACAGCTAAGACTTCTGAGTAGTCATCTTAAATGTGAAATTAAGCAATTCTACTTCGTTTACAATCTCTCATCTATGCAGCATTGTGAAAGAATATTATAGAAACATATGTTGTATAAAGCTTGTTGGCAAGCTGATGTAATGGATCTCATATGGATGGCCTTCTTGGTGCACAGGTAAAATGCTCAGAAGAGAGAAATTCTGACAACTGTGAATTTTTTTTTTCACTTTTCTGAAGTCCTTACTTAGAAATGTTTTAAATTTCAAAATCTGTAGTAGTTTAGTTTGGAAAGTTATTTTATTTTCCTGAGCTGTGCAGTCATCTAGTGTTTGTTTTGCTTTTTTGAAAGATAAATTGTAAACTCACACAGTGGCGCATGGGTTTGTGCAAGAGAGATGTACTGATGTGTAGTAGTTACTTGCAGGTGTACTTCACTGCTGGGTACTGCTGTGAACAACTTCAGTTTCCAAAAAATTCCAGGGTAGTACATTTGTATGGGTGACTAGACTCCAGAGTGTAAAAAAATCTAGTGCCATCCAAGTACTCTTCTGTAAAATCCTTTAAATACTATGTGGCCTTAACAACACTTTTCAGGTACTTCCTTACAGTCTGGGGTTTTTTTTTCATGTCCTAATTGGTAAAAGTTTCCTAGGTTTTAATATTATCCCTTACCTTCAGTGTTTTGACTCCCGTCAAATCCAGTTGTTTGTGGATTATGGACTTGCACATCTTCCATTTCACATTTTTCATGTGTAGGTTGCTTCCTCTGCAGTGCTTGAGCTGTCTCAATTTTAAACAGCATGTGGGAAATTATGAAATCTAGTATTTACTTGGAAATTGTACTCATTTCAAATTTTGAAGTATTGTCAAGGTTGCTTTATAGTCAATCCAGGATGATTTCTCTTTGCTAAAAGGAAATGTGGTGTTTCTGTCCATTAAAGGTGGGACATAGGAGAAGTAAACATAGGCAGTTTGAGGAGGATTGATCATTAAAATGTATCTGGAATTATGGATAATACATATGAATTATGGATAAATTGGGATGGTAGATGTTTCACCTTTTTAGAGACAGTGAGGCTTCTGGGGTTGATATTTTGTTGGGTGTGGGGTGGTTTGGTTTTTTTCCCTGAAGATTCAGTCACTCTTATGTTATTTAATGGAATTAATACTTGTTTTGGAATTTCTCATGGCATTACAGAGAAACACACAACTCTCAGGTGAGGAACAAGTCTGAAATGAGAAACAGATTCAGGGACACAAACTTTAAAGCTTAAATCCATACTAATCTGTTAGGGTTTTGATTTGATTTAAAGCCTAAATATGAGTGAACTAAATTATATGCAGAATGACTGACTGAAAAATAATTCTTACAGTGTTCTGATATAAACAGCTTTTGATATTTACTAGGAATGAACATTAAAGTAGTCTGAAGATATGTATTAATAACTGGTCTTAACAGATTGAAAGGATTGTAATTAAAATGAAAATTTTCATTTTCTTTCAGATGCAGCAACAGAACTCCATGTGTCCAATTCTAGACTCAGAGAAATAGAAAGTATTAATGCAGCACAAAAGTTTGAAGTAAGACATTTTAGATCTCTATTTTATAATTAAAAGCAGTGCGTAGGATTTGGTTTATATGGAGTTGAAATATTGCACTGAAGTTATTTGTCCCTGGGTGAATCCAGAAACAAGGGTGACAGTGGTGTTAGAATGTGACTGGTTTTGTGCCAAACTGCCATCACAGTAAGGAACACACATTTTATTTAGAGACATACGTGTTTATTGGTGCATGCATGTGCTGTAAGTTTTCATCTTTTGCTAACTGTGACTGTTCCTGCCCTGTCATGTGGGCTTGAACTGCGGCAGTAGGCTTGGCTCTGAAAAGAGTGGGCGTTTTCCCTGGTTCTGTTCTCTCTCTGTTGTCCTGCTGTTTGGTCATTCTGACTTAGGCTGCTTGTGCCTCTCCAAAACCACTTAAAAATCTCGTGTACTCTCATGGAAAGTGACTTTCTGTGCTCTTATAAAGGACTTGTTGGTCTTGTGACTTTCTTTATGTCTCTAAATAAACAACTTTCATGTATGCCTTCAGGCCTCAAGAGCATTGTGAAGTTAAGATACTATTTTTGGGACATAACTGTTCCTGCTTGTTCTCTTTCTAATTTCTTGCCATCTGCTCTTGGTTGAGGTCAGAGAGAAAACACTGGATATCAGCTCCAGTTTATGCTTTGTGGCTGTTCCTTATTTCTACCTGTGGATCTTGCTAGGATGTGATTCAACCTTAAATTTTAATTCTTGGAATTTATCTCTGGTCATTGCAAACCTTTTTTCTGGAAGCGAGCTGGAGTCCACGCCATGTAAAAATGGAAAGCTTGGACATGACCGTGATGTTGGGCCCACACATTGCTGTTACTGTGTGTTTTTAATGAAGTAGCATGAGAAGTCTGTACAATTTAACTTCTTTGCTATCCAGTAGCTTTGGGCTTTTCTGATTCTTTAAGGGCTGTTCTGAGTTTGCCAACATTAATTTCTCATTTTTGCTAGAATGATAGACTGAAAAAAGTCTGTAGTGACTTAGAAGAAAAGCATGAAGCAGCAGAGCTGCAAATAAAGCAGTTGTCCATTGAGTACCGCAATCAGCTTCAACAGAAGGAGGTAGGATACAGTGTGAAATTTCTCAGTAAGTATGTCCAATAAACCTACCTGTTCTGCTGTTTAATGCCTTTGTTTTAGTGTCTGTTCTCTTCCAGTGGAAATACTGGTCACAGCTGTGGCTTCTTGGTTTGTTAATGTAGACTAAGACATATTTAATCAAATCATGTAATGTAGGCCAAGCTGCCAGGAGATAGTTGAGACAAGAAAACGCTCTGGGAATGTCAGGCACCTGTCAGAATTTTTGTTGTTTCTGGGATCACTGTGAGAACAGGCACTCTACTGCTTTGTATTTCTGATTCAGTTACTTTAAAAGAAGGCCATAGGAACAAATTCCCATTTGAAGCAATTATTTTGTCTTTAGGTATCATTATTTATCTTAAACTATGCAATTAAAGAGAACAGAGCTAGCTTTCAAAATTTGTGAAATGTCCCTTTGTGATGGAGGGCATCAGCTTTATAGCCTATTGTATGAGATTTCATAGACCTGAATGAAGAAAGTTGCCAGCATGCTGAGAGTTTCACAAAGAGGAGTTTTATTTCTGATTTGTTCACAAATTCAAGTGGGAACTAGAGGAAGCAGAACTATGAGATGTATGAAATTCTGCTTGTTAAATACAATAACAGAGTTGTTACAAGAAAATTACATTCAGCTAATTTCACTTCATTGTAAATAAGTAAATTTTCACTACATCAAGTTGTTAAGCCTAAAAGAAATCAGATGTAATAAAAATAACTGGAAAAGCATCATATATTGCTTTACTTTCATATCTGAATACCCCCTTTTATATTTAATTTTTTTGTATAACTGGTTAGCCTGGATATTGCTGTACTGCTTGTGTACCTTGGCTGCTAAAAAAAATCCTGTGTCTGTGTGTGGGGTACTTTATAATACTTGAGCTAAGGGTGGTTTTTTTCCTCCATTATGAGAATGTTTGGAGTTTTTTCCTTTTTTTTAGTGAAAAAAAGTTTTTTAGTGATCAGTTATTTGTGCTGGGAGTGCTGTTTGGTTCACGTTTCATAAGGCCACAAAGGGTAGAGTGTATTTTGATATTCTTATTATTCAAGCAATGCATTTTATTTTGTATATCCAGGTGGAAATCAGCCATCTAAAAGCCAGACAGAATGCACTACAGGAGCAACTGCAGAAAGTACAGACAGCTGCTCAGACTGCTCATTTGGGAGCTGGTGTTTTGCCAGCAGCCACTGCATCAGCCTCGTATGTTCCAGAGGTCAGGCATTCTTCAGGTTTTGAAGGAGATGACATGGATTTTGGAGATATAATCTGGTCACAGCAAGAAATAAACAGATTGTCCAATGAAGTTTCCAGGCTCGAATCGGAGGTTGACCACTGGAAGCAGATTGCAGTGGTGAGTGGTTTCTCTTCTACCCTGCCTTTCCCTCTCCTCTCCAAATTACTGTTTTCATTGCATTTGGTGGATTTTTTGAAAGTTCATGCTGAAAAATTTCTAGAAGCAACATGTTGTGATGGAAAAGCTGAAACCTTTCATGCTGTCACGTCCCTAAGGACACATTCAATGACTAACTTCCAAATGCTTTTTTGCATGATTTGTCAAGTTAGGTAAAGGATTTCCTGAACATTCACTTGGAATGCTATTTCAGGGTTTCATTTTTTTTCAGCCTTTCAAAAAATACTTCTCTTCCTCTTAGCTATGATACTGATTTTTATTGATAGCACAGTACTGTTCAAAGTAATAGTTGGATATTTGCATGCTTTTATATTTTCTCTTCTCCCAGTCCTTGATATGTCAGTTATAATTCATGGTCTGTTGAGACAAAAATGGATATAATCTTTCAAGCTGCTGCTGATGTGTGTTACCATTTTTCAGGTATAGGCTGATTTTGGAGGTGTACTTTTCCCATGTGAAAATACTGAAAACTAAGTTACCCCGTTGTCTTCCTATGAGCCGTAACACCCCCCCCTCCAAACTTTTACCCATTATTTGTAGTAATGTAATAATAAAAATCCATGAAAAATTAAAATGTTTCCATTAAAATGTATTTTTTAATTAAAATTACAGTGGATTTTTATTTTGTTTCATGTTAGTTTTATTGCTTTCTACTTTTGAGTATCAATAGATGAACCACTTAAATAAAAAATACATGTATTTATCACAATTTTCATATGGATATGTGGTTTGGGTTTTTTAGTCTTCCAAAGTGCAAGGCACAAATGATGCTGAACAAAGTGAAATATGCAAACTACAGAATGTTGTTAAGGTAAGATGGCAAACTAGTCTTCTTGTGCTTTACTCTTCATGGTTTTGCATATGGTGACATGACTTATAAATATTTTAACTAGCACTATTATAACTATTTAAAATGCACGGGGGCATGTAGCACAGCAACACTTCAGTCAGTAGTACAATATTTAAAAACAGTTACTCTGAGAAAGGGTGTTTGTATGATTTGGTAATTATAGTATGTTAGCTTGAAACAGTGACATTAGTACTTACCAGGGCAAATCCCTTTGTGAAGCTGTTGATGAGTTATGAGACTGTATTTTAGATACACAGGAAAAATTCTCTCTTCTCAGAAACATGTTGCTTTTTTTTTGAAGGCGCAAAAATATGGATTTTACATATCATCCTGGAAAGTTACTAAAAATACCTTCTATTGTATCCACTTTGTATGTAAGATTTGTAATTGCTTTACATTGGTTTAACATTTGCTGTTGTGTAGGGCATACTATTTATGTAAACATATTTTTTAAAGGAATTTCTTTCCACACGTTTAAAAAATCCCAATAAAAAAAAATCAAGAAACTTGACTTCTGTGAGAAATCCTTCAATAAATCCTTTAATTTGACTGGGAAAAACTTCTTTTCTTTTTGTATTATTTATTACGTAAGAAGGATGCTGTGCTGTATTTTGCCATTTTGTTTCTCTAATGATATTTTTTAGGAGCTCAAACAGAACTTAAGTCAAGAAATAGATGAGCATCAGCATGAGCTGTCAGTATTGCAGGATGCCCACAGACAGAAGTTAGTAGAGATAAGTCGTCGACACCGAGAAGAGCTGCGTGAATACGAAGAGCGAATTGAGGAACTTGAGAATCGGTTACAGCAAGGTCTCTGTTACCACATGCTTTCTGTTTTATGTCGAGCAAATTTGGGTTAAAATGTTGAATATGCATGTAGGAGTACAATATATATCAAATACATGATGTTTAGAATTTGGATTTCAGTTTCAATTCAGCTTCTTGTTTAAGATGTGTCCCGTATCTTTTATTCACTCTGGTCAGCTTGAGCAGTGGAATGATAGCATTTCATCTGTGGCATGTATCAGTCCGGAGGGTCATTTTCTATACATACCAGTTGTTGTGCTCTGCATTTTGCACTTTCTGGGTTGGTTTTTTAACTTAAACTGAATATAGGTAGGAATAAGACATACTGAATTGAAGATAAGAAAGTAACAGGACAAAAAAAAACTTTTGTGAGAAGTACTATGTGCCAATTGGGTTACTTGACAAAAACTCAAAGATTGAGTGGTGAGACACTGGAGCAAGTTGCTCAGAGATGTGGATGCCCCATTTCTGGAAATGTTCATGGCCATAGGACTTTGAGCAACCTGATCTAGTGGGTGGCATCCCTGCCCATGATGAGGCAGGTGTTGAAACTAGATGTTCTAAAGGCCCTTCCAACCCAAACTATGCTGTGATTCTATGATTGCCAGAAGGACCACACCTACCTTAGTGTGTGGCATAACCACAATGTAGAAGCTCTGTAGTTCCCATAAATAACTTTTTGTTGCCTTGTAAGTATTTCATCCTCTCTAAAGATAGTCATGTCAGTTAGGTTTCCTCGAGAGGGTTCTTTGCACAAATACAAAAGCTTTGCCTGTAAACCTCGATATTTACCTGGTAAAACTTGGACTTCTAAAGAGTGTATACTCTCTTTTTGGAATGAGAGATCTATTCCCTTCTTGGAAAGAGGGGAAGTATTTTCACAGCTTCTCTAACTTTAAAGGTAGTACTGATGGGGAATTTATTCCTTAAAGTCAGATGTCATTTAAGATGTAATGTGTTTTTTCACTTCGTATACATACACCAGCCAGATTAATTTAAGGAAGTTGAAGGCAGAAGTCATTTATCTTTTACATTACCACTTATCTGCAAAATAAATACTGCTAGTGGCTTTTGAAGAACTAGAGTATTTTATATTTTTATTTTGTTCATTCTGTCTGACAACATAATAGGGACTAGGGCAGGGTCAAGTGTTTGAGCTGACACAGAAGTGAATTCACAAGTAGTGTGCTTTCATTTAACTTTTTTTTTCCTGCACTCTTCTAATGATGCCTTTTTGTACTCTCTAACTTACCTGGAAATTATAGAAGATAATACAGAAATATGAATGTCACTATAATATGACAGTATGATAGATCAGTAAAAAGCTTAATTCTGAAAAAGTGTTTTTCTTCAGTTAAAAACCTTTGTGCATCATTTAGCCAATTATTTGGAGATAATTTTTCCCTCTAACAACTATTTGGAAACCTTTGAAATGTAATTAATTAAGTTATAAATGGATTTTGCATCAATCTGAATTAGATGGGATTTGATAAATTCTTAGAAAATTGAGAGATTCCAAATCCTGATAAATTAGATTGTCATCTCCTCACCAAGAGAGGTGGGAATCGAATATGTTCTAAGTTGCAAACAAGGTATGTTTTACAACACTTATATTTAAAGTTATTTTAGCCAGGCATGTGAAAGTATTAAAAAAGCTACTTGTCATAGCAGTAATATCTATAGCACATCTTCAGATGTTAAACCTATTTAACCAAGCTTTATGTTCATGACGACCATGTCTTTGTTTAGTCTATTTCTCTCTGTCAGGAGAAGAGGTGAAAGAAGAGAAGTAAAAGATCTAGAGTAATGGTTTTGGTTAATATTGCAGATAATCTCTTTTGTCTTTTAGATGGTATGAGCACTGTTGCCGTGGATGACTCTAAAAATACTGAACAGAATAAAAAAGATCAGAGTCT
>WBNO01030404.1:0-91467 GCA_013400575.1 Peucedramus taeniatus
TTAGTGAGCAGATAAAATCATTGTAACAGTGTATTTGAAAAGTTATAAATGCATTTTTTTAGTGAGCAGATAAAATCATTGTAACAGTGTATTTGAAAAGTTATAAATGCATTTTTTTAGGAGGAAAAAAACCCATGATCCATATTTCTCTAAATTGAAGTTGCTTGGTTTCAGATTTCTGTTTAATCAGTTAAAGATGAAAGTTAAAAGTCACAAAGAGACAACTGCAACTGGTCTGCATCTTTGTCTTCTGTCCCCCTCTGATTGTAGTGGTCAGCTTTACAAACGAGTGTAATTANTATCTCTGTAGGAAAGATTGTCCTGAGCCTGTGAGCCTCTGGATCAGGTATCTGAGAGCCACTAATTTGAGACTTGAGCTGCTCCACGTTATAATTCACTGGAATAAGGCAAAATTAATCACCTACCAGTATTCTTTGTTCTATTCTCTGTTCCACCAGAGAAAAAAAATGCAAGCAGGAAATTTAACAAATACACATGCTGCGATTTTAATAATATCGAAAAACATGTTCACACTCATAGCTGTTCTTATGATGCATTGTTCTGATGGGTTCAGATTTACACATCAGCAAAATTTGTACAGAATGAATTATCTTTCTTCTATTAGTTTCATTGAAGGGGGAGAGTTACACATACTTGGGATGTGTTTCCCTGAATCTGAGCAGGAAGTGGATAATACCAAATCTGTTGTTCTCTGTGAATAAAGCCAGGTAAATAAGTAATAACTGTGGCTTCAGTCATGCTTAAAGAATTCAGGTGAAAAGGGAGTTATGCCTTAGGAAAAAGTAGAGAAATTTCCAAAGCACTTTACTGGCAAGGTGGATGAGTGATTGGAGAAATAAATATTAATAGCCACTTTTGGAAAGAATTGAGAATCACCTTTCAGGGTCAAAATCTGCTTCAACTTTTGTTGTTAGATCATCAGATTACTGGAGTCATGCCAGCTCTTCAGGAATGTGACCAGCTAAAAACCACATGGCAATCAGAAGTTGACCCTTGGCACAAGGAAATGGCTGTGCTGGGCAGGCAGTGCTGGCAGTTAAAGTGGAAAGATGCAAATGTGCCTTTCAACCTCATGGAGGGCTGCAGATATATAAATGTAACACACTTTCTCTTACAGAAAGTCTTACAAAGAGAAAGGATCCACTGTTCTAGGTGCTGTGTGAAGGCAGAGCTGAAAGTAAAATGAGGCTCTCAGTAAAATGAGGCTGTACAGACTGAGCAGGTAATTATGCAGAGCTGGCCATAGGGTGGCTGTATTCTCTTCTCTTACAGGTAGTAAATTTAGGATTTGTGTTAATCATGGAAAAAGGTACTGAACAAAGTACAAGTTCTGGTTTCTCTTACATTAGTGCAAATCTGCAATAACTCGGTCACTATTTCAAGAGTTTGGCTCAGGAGTGTTTCTGAAGGGCTGGTTAGGGCATGCACAGACCTGATCTCATTCCAGCCACAAACAGGGATGTGTGGTGAATCTGTTTCCATAGAAAGGAAATCTGTATGTGTATGCCAGAAAGGACCATGGTTCACTCCCAGTCAGCTCCTAATCTGGACAGTTGGGGATAAGAATCTCACAGGACTTTAGAACATATAGTGTTGCCTTTGTAACATACAGTTATTTCTATCATTGTCAGCTTTTCCTGGGCAATGTGAGGTCAACACTTTACTGAGATCCTTCTGAGGATTTAAATAGCAAGATTGGTTTGATTGCAGGAGTTCTCATGAAATTTCCTTTCTGTAAAACCATTTTTCTATTCTTTGACTTAATCATCAGTGCCTTAGGTTCAGCCTCTACAGTATGAAATTTACAGAAAAATGTACTTCATGGTAGAGTTGAAATAGAGGGTTAAAAAACCCCCAAAATCCCACCTGATCCTCATCTTGGTTTAAGTAAATCTCATCTGGTCTAAGTAAATGAAGAGTTCTCTGAATGTGGTCTGTTTTACAACAGCTAAAATTTTGGATTTATGCAGCTTTTTATAATGAAAAACTTAGACTGCTTTCTCACAATATTTTTTTGTCCTCCCTCAGATACCTGCTTTTGACAAAACTGTGCATTTTCTTAGTTTTTTTCATTTTTTGTCTATTGCATTTTTACTTGTCATGGTTCACTGTGCTGTCATGCCTCCCACACTGTGTTAAACTGATGGATTAGATTGTGTTTCACCTTCTTGTTCTTTTCCTTTTAAGTGGTCTCTGCTAATCCTTTCTGGTCATGGCTGTTGCCTTTGAGACGCCCACTTTTGCTGTATATTTTGATTTTGCCTTGGTTTGCAGTTCCTTCACTGGACACTCTTGTTTTTCAAGTAGGGCGAGCATGACACCTACAACAGGTTACAAGAATGTCCTGACTTTGGTTTTCTGCCTGCTTTGGTTGTGAGTTGGCTTTGTACCAACAGACATGGATCACATCACCCCCTGTCAGTGGAAGCTATGCCAAACTTGAGATTTTAGCTCTTGTACCTGGCAATTGATCAAGGAGAGTTAAACAAGTTTCTCTCCATGACACTGACCTGAATTTGTAATTGTTTATATCTAAAACTCTAATGCCTTAATTAACTTAGACCATATTATTCCATCTTTTGTGGGCTTGCTGTTTCATTAGCTTGGCTGCTATTTACCCAGTATGTTTCCCAGCTTCTGCTTCCTGTTAAATTACAAGTGCTTTTCCTAGGCTGGCTTCTGTCTGCAAGGCTGCAATGTCACTGAACCTTTGAGTTTGTTTTGTCTTCCTGACCTCACTGGCTGTGTTTGGGGATTTTTGTTCTTCCTCTTTCATATATTCATAGTGGTACAAAACCTCAGTATATCCTTTCTGCTGAAATGTGATCCTCATCAGCTCATACTATTATGGCATGTTAAACATTTTCAGTTTTCTAGATTTTATAACATTTCCCAAAGTATTAAATCGACTGTGTCTAAGTATTTGCTACTCACTATTTTTACATCTCTAGGGGACATAGTTTGAGCAATATTAAGGTGTTTGACTACCAATAAAGTTAATTTTTACCAGAATATTTACAGTAAAACTTTAAACAGTAATGCAAACAGTTGGGTTCCTATTATTTCATTTTCATAGATTGGATGCAAAAAATATCTGTGACTAGAGATGTCTCCTTATATTTTACTTTTTTATTAAAAAAAAAATTTATAATAATATCAGTCCAAACAAAATAAGCACCCAGTAATTGTTTCTAGTGGAGGTTTCCATCTTTGGCCATCCACACTTCTATTGCTTTCATCCAAAAATACTCACTACTTTTGAGTCAATATTGCCTTCCTGGAAACATAAATTTCTACATGTATATGCATGAATATTGATATAAACACTGGTGTAAAAGAACATCTGAACAGTAAGTACTTGAACAGAAGCAAAAGCAAAGGGTGCTTGAGAAGAACAGTTATTATATTTATTTTTAATCAATTTTATGCATTTATTCACTCATATTAGTTTCATTTTTATAAATCTGAAAGCTTTCTAAGAACTAAATGTGTCCAGTCAGTCACTGTTCCTATGGTTCAGCTTGCTATTTCTGTCACCTTTTGAAGCTGGCCTTTGTAATAGAATCATACTTACTGTCAGTCTTTTTTCTCCTTTCAAAAAGAGAAACAAAAATAATTCACTCTGGTTTGTCCAAAGCTTGGAAGCAGTGATTGAAACTTCTTATGAAGTTCTTCACAACTTGGTATGAGGAAGAATTACAAAATAGCTTTAGATGTTTTTCTGCATTGTTGCATTTTATCTGAAAGGAACTGTCTTGGTGTTCTGTGCAGTCTTTGAGGGAGCAAAAATTATTGACTTGAATTGAGCTTTCAGCCATATGAAATAATTTATCTAGTGAAGAACTGAAATGATCTTCCATAGTCTAGCAGATAGCTATAACTGCACTACACTTGCAGCAAAAGGATATCTTAATTCATTATTTTGTAGTTTAACATATTTTGTCAAGCACAGCTGTGTTTTTTGAAATAAAATATGTAAGTGCCTTTTTTTAGTAGATGCTCCACTCAGGTAAGGGGAGAAACCCCTGAATGAAAGGTCAAAGAGCAGAGAAATTTAAAACAAGGCTGTTTAGACACAGATGCTTAGTTGGCCAGTTCTAAGCATTGGTGCACTGCTTGTGCTACCATTGCCCAATCTCAGGGATGGTGACTTTTGTGCCTCTTTCTGAGATGTTCAGCTCATGTGAGGGTGTGACTCCAGTTCATTGTCTGCCTTTTGGTGCTAAAAATATCCACCTTTTAGGTGCAGAAATGTTTCTTTGGATCCCCTCTAATACTTGTTTTAACTGGAGACTCTCTAGGTTGGTGTTATTCAATGTGAAAATCTGGTCAGTTCCTTATCGATTTGTTGCTGCAATAACTGTAGGAACTATCACTGATTTTTGAGCATTTGCTGAAAGAGTCAGGAATGAACAAAGTTACCTAGATGCTGGGGTCAAAAAAAAAAATGGGAAGATGGTGTTAGAACAGGAGAAGAGAAAGTTTGCGGTCAGAAACTTTAAAGCATTAAGGTTAAGTCTGTCATTCAATGGAAGGGTTGTATAATATTAGTTTAAGGTTAAGAAAGATCTTTCTTTGTTTGCCTCAGGTGAAAACAAACCAAGAACAGCCTAGAATACAAATACATTATTTTTTTTATATAACATGAAGTGGTCTAGAAACAGGAAATACATTAAATCAGTTGTGTTTTGAATTCTACAAGAAATGGAAAAAATACATGGCACCATGAAACAAAGGAATGGAAATTTAAGGTTTGATAATCTGCTAAAGAAAACAAGATTTTTAACTCTGTACATATTATATGTAAGCTTTCAGATGCTTCACAACTTTTCTTGCTGTAATTACAACTCACTAATATTTTTGTAGGAAGTTATCTAGCAGAACTGAGAGGACTGTAATATTAGAAAGGCTTTTTTAAGATTTGTGAGAAATAGGAGGTGTTAGTTAATGCAAAAACAACACCCATTTGAGGCATTTAAATATAATATGAAAAAAATCATTTTATTTTCACTCTATCAATTAGTTGATTTAACTTAATTTAAAGAATGTCTAGTGGTGGGTTTTTTTTTTTTTTCCAATTAGAGCTGCTGGATAATAATTGTATTATTGTGATAACCCCAATTTTTTTTTAAAAAAAGGAAAAACAAATATCATTGCTTGGAAAATACCTTGATTTAGTTTCCTTGCTTTTCACAGGTTTTGAGGTTTTCCCAGGAGTGATGTGTCTGAGAGTTTAAAAGCCTTTTCAAGATGTCCCAGAATGGTGAAAATGCTGAATCCCTTAGCCCTGGAGTGATGTTCACTCAGGTCTCCACTCCAGGTGATGATGAGACATAGACCTGCACAAGCCCTTCTGCAGACTTTCTGCTTTGTGGTTTCTGTGGAAGGAAAGTCGGGTGTCTGCTTCACGTGCATCCTCCAACAGGAGGCTGACCTGAAGTATTGAAAGAGCAGGAGTCTGGGCTAGGTGGCTCTCCATACAGGTACTTTTTCTTGTAGAGCACCAAAAAATTCCACTGTGCCCCACAGAACTGACAGCCCATCAGATTTTATATATTACTTGTATATAGGGAAACTCCAGCATGTAACCCAAATCAAAAATTAGGTGTAAAGAATGGGACCTCTTCATGTTATATGACATGTTTACATCAAATAGAGGTTTTTTGTTAGTATGAATTGCATTTTGTGTCATTATTAACAGTCTTCCTCAGCAACTGGTTTATTATTATTTACCTTGAAAGTGTGCCTTTATTTTCCAAAAGCTACATATAAAGGTGTATTTCTAGATGGCAACCACAATCAAAACATTCTTTGCTGATACCTTATTGGCATTTTAATGATGGATTATTATTTTCTTAGCCAGAAATAATAATGTTAACATCCTGAAAATGAAATTGCTTTTGCCAGTAGCTCAGGAAATGAAGGGAAAAGAGCTTTGTTGACTGTATGTTCTCATGGACTGGAAAGATCCTATCGTGATATGCTGTGATAAAAATCTGGAACACATTTGGCACAATTTTAAAGAATTACAGTCAGAAAGCAGATAACTGTGGAACTGAGTAGAAGTAAACAGAAATAAAACAAATCAGCTGTATTTGAGAGAGTGAGTTTTTTGCTGCTGCTAGATTAACTTGTTAAAGTAGCGTGTTCCCTATTATGTTTGGCACTTGGTTCAGCTGGAGTACAAGTGATGTGAACCAGGGTTCACTGAGTAATGAACTTGAGTTCCACAACTGCATCTGCTTTTCCTTCGCAGGCAGAGATGGCTAAAATTTTCTGATCACATCTGTATTATACACACACAGACACACAGAGACACAAACACACACACATTTCTCCCTATATCTCTGTATATCTCAGTGTGCAAGTTCTTTTCCCACTTCAGAACCTTTCTCTATTTTAAAAAATATTTATATAAATTTTATAATATTTATATTATTTCTTTTTCTATTCTCCAAAATAGCAAATGCCTCAAAAGAAAATATTTCTGGCTAGGATATATCAGAAGTTTCATGTGAATCTATTCTGCCTACAATATATCTTTGAGAATTAGGTACATTTTTCTTGTCTGACATTCTAGATATCCCTTTATCTGTTTGTTTATTTTTTTTTGTTTTTTTTTTTTTTTTNGTTTTTTTTTCTGAAATAGAATTTACATGCAAGAATCAGTATTTTGATCAAAGTCTGTTTTGAGCTTCTTTACTTGTGACTAGCAGCTGATCAAATATTGCTGCCAAGTCAAACAATAGAGCACTGACTTTCTCATTCTCCTACTGTTTTGCTGGATCTGAAAGCATCTTGGGAATACTCTGGCCTTTGTTCAGAAGTTTGTAACCTGGTAGCAGAGGCTCAATAGATTTGGATGGCCTCTGAGTGCACAGAGCTCTGAACATAGGACTGTAACTTTTCCAGCAGTAAGAAATCCTGCACGATAAGAGACCCACCTCTCAATCCTTCAGCCTTGTGTTGGCTGTGTCTGGCAGTTGAGTGCTTTTGGGGCATATTAGCCCTTCTCAGAGCAGCTCTGGGTGTCTGTGGCAACCTGGGTGTGAAGAGACTGTGTGGGATGCAGACAGCTTTAGTCGCCTACACATTCATCACTCTTAAGGTGGTGACAACTTTTGTTGAAGTCAATAATAAAGCTGTAGGTCTGTAAAAGTTTTCAGATCAAGTCTAGCTCATTTGTAAAACAGATAATCTGTGTTTCTTGTATTCAATACCTGAATTCCACCCAAAGGGCAAAGTAACAAAGATCTATTTTAGACCTCCCTTGACACCTGCTTGAAGTCTGGTAATTCCATTGGTGTTACAGCCAGAGTTACTGGCTGCATGTAGCAAGGTGAAGATGTTACAGCCATAGTCAGTCATGGCTCTGAGGTGCTCTGCAAAAACTGAATCTGTGTTTGCAATTGTGGCTTTCAAGGCTTGTTTGCTGAGCAACTTTCCATGCTGAGTATCACATCCTTAAGAAGTTTTGTCTTGCTTTAGAAATAAACTCGTTCTCCAATATAGGGACTTGCATAAACTAAAGAGGCAGCAGCAACTCTGCTGCTGCAACTCTTGGAAATGTTATATTTTGAGGATTTAAGAGACTGGGGAATATATTGTCACACTCCTGTGTTATAAAGCCCTGGGGTTGTGGTTATGAATAGACACCTGCTGTCATTGTGGAACAACAGTTGGTGTCAAGCCATCATTCTATAATCTTTCCCATCCTCCTCAGTTTTTCAGTTCCACCTTCCTCAAGTACCATAATAGCAGAACTTCTCAGCCCCTGTGCAGGGTACCCTACTGCATTGCACAGAAGGGGCTGGTTTTCATTTCCCTGCTTTCCTCCTTTCCTCTTGTTCTCAGGTCATGTCAAGCTGCCTTCTCCCAGACTGCAATCCACCTCTGGTGCCAGTTTCCTGTGCCCACTTGTTATATTTTCAAGCACAAACGCATTCTAGGACAACCCTCCCCCTGTCCTGAGCATTGACAAAGATGTCTCCTTATCATCTCTCAGATCACTCCTTCAGCACTCTGTGTTCATCAAGGAAAACTGTGATGCTTAAAAGCTTGTGAGCAATTGGCTAAGCATGGACTGCTTATCAATTTAACCACCATTATCTCCATGCTTCCTGGCACCCGGTCATCCAGCCACATCTTATCTGCTTTATTTGCTTATGACTGTCAGCCCCTACAGACAGGACACACTGTTCTGTTTCTGTCAGCTCAGAAGAAATGTTGCAGAACTGGGCCTACACTAGATTATGATTATTTAAGTAATAAGTGCAGGAATGACCTTACTTATTCTAGCCCATATTTTATAACAGTCTCTGAATTCTGGGCCGGGAGATTGAGTGGTTGAGAGGATTTTTAAGAGACATGAGGCATAAAAATGTGCTGGTGAAGTTGATCAGGTAGTGTGTTAGATACAAAGTGTGGGTTTTCTTCCTGCACTCGTGTGCAGGATAAACCTGTGGCTCTGATATTTCAGTGTAATTTACAGCCTTCTGGCAGATCTTTCATTACATACTCGATGTTGTAATATTTTCTCACCCTGTGGCATATACACAAAGGAATAAAACATTTGTGATCCTCACTTTAACACCATTACTATATATTTGCATTGTAATAGCAAATTTTTGAGATTTCCAACTTAGATGTAGATCCTGAACATGAACAGTAACAAAATCTCCTCCTCCAGTAAGATTAACATATAGAAAAACCAAGATAACAATGGAGTGGTCTGCTAATGCTCAGACCCCTTGAAAAATGCAAAGCATGAGGAATTACTGATTTTGAGCCTCTGAAACTCCTGGCTGTTGCTGTAACCACTACCTTGCCTCTTTGACTACCATCCAGAGAGATTTGGTCTGATACTTGATATGAATTTTCCTTCCAATTTTTCCATTCCAAAGTGTTCTGCTTTCAAAGTGAAAACAGATAACTTTAAATGCTTATCACTGATGTTGAACTATATTGCATATGTGAAATACATTCCATTTACATTCCCATAACTATGAACAGTTACTTGTATTTTGAGTCAGTTATAGTTGTGGATGAACATATTGATTAAAGAACTAAACAAAAAACCTCTGTAATTCAACAGGAGATTACATGTGATAATATTGATGTCTAAACAGGTGACACAGTTTATTTTCTGAAGCTCCTGACAAACATGGATGTCTGTTATCACAGGTCAGGGTATGGGCCCCTCTGTGCTGTGTGTCTGGCAGGAGGGGGCACAGCCAGCACCAGCTGCATCCCTGCCCTTTTCCTGGAGGGAGCTGCTCCCACAGAACCATTGTTGAGTGGAGCTGGGAAGCAGCTCCTGAACCACCACACTTTGCACAGCACTGCAACCACCAAGGCAGTTCAGCTGTTCCTGATACCCTGTTCAGCTTCTCTCCTGAAACACATGCACATCTGGGTACCCTCAGCCCTAGTCCAGCTGTGGTTCCTTGCTCCACTGTGCCAGCTCTGCAGTGATGAATGTACCTCTGCTTCATTTTAAAGTCTGCATTCAGATTTAGGCAGACAATTCAACAAATACCTGAAACATGTTACCCAGTTGGAAAAATGGGATAGCTCCTTTGTTTAGGTTTGTTTTGGTTTGTTGGTGTTTTTTTTGTTTTTTTTGTTTTTTTTTTTTTTTTCTGAGAGCAGAGCAAATCAGGACATGATTCACTTTTTCAGATTATTAAAGACTCCTAGATGCAGTTCTGGGGAGGTCTGGCATAGCACCTTTGGTCTCAAGATGAGCTTGAGTTTATAATCAGTCTCTCCTGAAATCACATGGTTTTCACTCGTTCTTAAAATTTATTTTTAAAAATATTTTGAAAACACCAGTTATGCTCCATAATTTTTATTCACTTAAAAATCACTTATCTCTTTGTAAAGAAGTGTTGCCAGTAAAGATAATTTACAAGCATAAAAACTAAAATGAGATGTGGTTTGTCTGCTAAGTGTTCAGATGGGTGATGTAAAGAGTAAGATATCTGCCAGCTGAAGCCAGCAAATGATCATATATTACCTGCTATTTCTTAAAATAAATGCCAATGTGATTTTAACAGAACCATTAGAAATAGGAGTGGAATCTAACACCATTAATATTAATTTATTAATATAAATTAATTACCCTGTATTTCATAAACTGAAAGGGTGTAGCCTAGAAGAAAGCAGGTATTGCAGCTGAGGTTTTCAGTACAACTTCAAGATGTAAATACCTAAAGAATATTGAAATCCTAAATACTTTAAATTTATCACTTTAGGTGTCTGAAAATTATGGTCTAAGACCTTTTCTTTTGGATTATAATTTTATGTATGTGACTTTTTTTCTTCCCAAAGAACAGTTAGTAGATAACAAAGGTGGCTTGTGTAGTCATTTGTATAAAATGCAATGAGTGCACTGCAGATCTATCATCACCATGACATTAATTAAGGCCTGAAGATTTTGGCCTGTCACTGAATTCCTCCCTCTCATGAATTTACAGAATAAAGCACTCTAGAACTCTGACCTAAAATGCAGGAATAATTGGATTATTTTCTGTGTTTTTCCTTCTATTTTATTCTTTGAATTTACAAAGTCATTATCAGAATACCATGTGCATTTTAAATTAATTACCATGAAAAATTTATATCTAATGTAGTCTAAATGGGTGAACCTGCTTGCAACATTTTCTTAACTGTGTTGAGAATACATGTACATACAGACATAGTAAGTGCATATACAAATGTATTTGCAAATGAACACTTTTTATGAGATCTAACACTCCTGTGAGCAGGACTCAGGACTGGACTCAGGGGCTACACTCAAATCTATCCAACCTGGCTGCTATCAAGCCTTACTAGTAATGATAAACAAAGAAAAAATACCTCAGCAGGCAGGTTGGATTGGATTTTTGCTGCCTTAAATTTCATGTATGAAAGCAGGAGAGTTGTTAATATGGGAAATACTTGTGTGGCAGATAATGCACCAAAGCTCTGATATTCCTAGAAAGAACACAGTAGGCAGAGCTCAAGACCAGAGGCTTTGGGGAGAGTGTCTGTACATTCAGCCACAGATCTGGAACACTTGTTTTCTGGGCTCACTAAGAAATTGTGCATCTCTATATTGAACTGCTCCTGAATTGGTCTGAATATAGCACCAAAATCTTGGCAGCAGTACTTGTAAAGCTCAAAATATCACAAAGTGATTAATGGGTGAGGATATAACATGGACATGTTAGTGTACATTAAAGGTAATTTTTCATTTTTGTTGGATTAATTTTCTTGTAAGTCCTTCAAAATATTTACAAATTAATTACCAGCACCTCTTTTCACATGGTAAAATTCTGCTTTTCTTTTTGCTAAGCATTTAAATAGATAGTGATTTGTTGTTAGGATTAGATGTCGTAAAGTGTTGTTTTAATTAAAAATATTTATTCTCTCCTGTGTAAATATCTCCACATGTCTTGTCAGTCTACTAGATTTAGTTCAATATGGCCAGGGAGGGCTGTGTCACTGATGGAAGGACACTTGCTTTAGAGTTTATTCCAATTTAATTAAATCAATAAGAGAGGATCCTTTAAAATACAAATCTGACCAAGAAAAATTATACAGAAAAATAGTTGAGAACAGCTGCTTTTTAGAAGTAAATTTCCACATAATTCAGAAGTGGAAATTTAATGTTATGAATGAATACACTATTCTCCATTCCACAATCCAAATGCAAAATCAGTGATTTATGTTGGGAAAAGAATGCAGATAAACTTGGATGAGAACCACAAGCCAGATCCATTTACAATTTTGGTGGTAAAAAGACAGGGGTTTTTTTCTTCCATGGTGCTTGAAGCATAAATCAAAATGACAATGCTCCTTAGGAAAATTAGGTTCTTGGAATTCAGTGGACTTGCTTCATGTGAGATGGAAACAAATTTCAGAGTTAAGAATGCTGTTTCAGAAGCATATAGGTCTAAGCATTTTTACTGCAGTTTCCCAGGCTAATTACTACTTTTGTCACAAATTCTAATCCATTTTATTTTACAAGCTAGTTTAACTTCTGATTACTCGCATGTTTTATCTCCTGCCTACAAAGTTTTTCCACTCCTGTTCAGACAAAGTCTTCTTCAAAGCAAAACCAATATCCTAAGAGATATCTCCCTATAATTTTGGTTTTATTTTCCACCAGATCAGTATTTTCTGGTTTCAATAGTATGTTTGTCTTGCGTGTGTATTTTTTATGATTTAAAAGATTGATATTTTTATTTATTTTCTTTTGTTCTGTTCTTGCAGACTTCTCTTCTGATCATTATCCATCAAAGGCTACCAGTTCATCCTGATTTGAATTAATGAGAATTTGCACAGAGAATTTTTGCTCTCCTTAGCATATCTCTCTCTCAGCATATAAGTGGCTTAGCCTCAGGTTTTTTTTTCAGTTTTCTTTTACAGTCTAAATATTCTTAGATGCAACTTCATGTATGACTAAAATTGCTTTATATACTTAACCAAAATTTTGCTATTTGTATTCACAAATTTACCTGATTATCTTCTTATTTGTTTTTGCATTACAGGCCAAAGAATCCCATTCTATTAACAAAGCAAAGTAATGTCAAAGATAATAAATGACTTTATCTCATTATGCATCATTCCAGGCTCTCTGTTCTTGTAATTTCCCTATTAGAGATCACCAAAAAACTGCATGGAATTAAAAAAAAATTACTGGGTCATTCAGCTAAGATTTTTTCACTAAAACTTAAAGTAGAAAAAAAACACCTTATTTTTCTGCTATATTGTATGAGTCACAGAAATACTTGCATTATGTGCAAAGTTTTCTAAAGTGAAAATGCATCTTTTAAGTTTTTTTCATTTGTTATAAAAAAATAATTCTAGGAATTCTAGAAACACTCCATTCCCTCTCCTCACAAAAAGAAGTTTTCTTAAGAATTAAGCAAATTTCATTGTGCAATCTCTATTTCAGTAGCTGAGGCTGCCTGGTTTCCTCTTACTTCAGTATAGGACTATTCCTTTAGGGATGCATTCAGTGTGTGGATGGATTCCAGATTCTGGCCATTTTGGTTGAAAGTTCAGATAAAAAACTCGTTTTTATCCCTCAGCTCCATCCCTCATTCCCTGCCATTTGTTTGCTTCTGGATGGTGAACTTTCAGTGATATAATCTTTAGCCTAGAAAATGCTTATTCTATTACCCCAATATTACTTTAAAATAATATTAATTAATTATTAATTTAATTAATATTTAATATTACTAATAATTACTAATAATTAAATTAATATTTAATATTACTTTAAAATGTAAATCCATTTACTCATCTTATTTGAAGAGAAAGGAAGGGAAAATACTCTTTTCTACAGAGAATACTATTCTGCCCTTTTTTTTTTTTTTTTTATGAAGAAAATAAAATGGTAATGTGTTAGGGAAACTAATCCCAAGTGTATTGGAGATAGAGACAGAACTCAACTTTTGACTGGGCAAAAGGGGTTTCTCTCTCCCAGCTCCTTGCTCTATCCCACTGGACAAAGTGGTGCTCTGACTGGTCAAAATGCTGGTCTCCTGTCTCAATTATGTGTTCATGAGATTTATTATTCAAAGAAAAATAAATTGGCTATGGTTTCCAAATCAATTGTAAGACAGCTTTTTTCTTTTTTTTCCTTTTTTAAAATTTTTTTCCCCAACTCTTTTCTTCCCAAAGCAGTACAACTGTGTTTATTCTACAGCCCTTTTAAGACTGGAGATTTATTCAGCTCCTCTTGGAAACACTCCTCCCAGGCAAAGCTGTGACATTTCTGCTCCTGCTCTGTGTAAAGGGCAGTTCCCATATTCACAATCTTGGGGTGGGGGATTTGCACTTTGCTCCTGCTTCTTTCAGTTTTGCTGTGGTGCTGAGGGAAGGTTTTTCTGGTGGTCAGTGCCTACCATGTGGTGGGTCTCACCTTGTCCCCCTCTGTATTCGATGTTCTTGGAGAGCAAGGTGAGGTAGAAGGACAATGTTTCCTCTCCTGTTCTCTGGTAGCACAGGCAGTGTCATTGGAAGAGACTTTGTAAATGAGCAGGAGAGCTCCTTCCCTGACAGCACTACATTAGTCCTTCACTGAATCTTTACCTGAAGACTTCAAAGATTTTTTCTATAACATTCAGGAATTTATAGTGGAAGGAATGTTAAATTGGTTTTCTTTACATTTAAGTGGAATGCTCAGATGTGAGTTCATTTTGATTCCCACTCTGTTTTGATTATATTTACCAAGTACTTTGCCCAACTTCTTAACCTCATTCTAGAAATCTCTGCAGCATTTTTAATGTAACCTAAGATGTCTTATAGTGCTTTAAAATACAAAAACATGTAGTTAAAATATATATATTTGAAAATGTATTCTCATGAAATCATGGTAGGTTGTCATAACTGCATCTTTACATTGCAATAGCAACAAAAACACACTGTGGCTGTAATGAATGTAGAAATACTTATTTTCTGTTCCTACTGAGAAATGCACATTTAAGTATTCTTTTTTAATGACTGTTCTCTCCCTCATTGATCTCTGTGCAATAACTGTACCAGTGAGATCAAGTAATGCCACATCTCAGGAACATGGAAGTTTCTAAACCCTTTATCAAGTTTTTCTTGTAGGAAACTGCACATAATGAAGAAGGAATGTCAGCGGAATGCAGGCACACTTCTACAAATGCCAAGGGCCATTCTGGCCCTTGTGTCAGGGGATGATTTTGCTCTCTGGAAATGTTTAACCATGTTCTTCTAATTTCTTTTTTTCTTCCTCATGTCAATTTTCTTCCCTGAATTTCTGTGCATGGTCTCTAAATTTATTGTCCCCAGCTCTCAAAGCTTTGCTGGTCTGCAATGTGCTGACACGGGCTAATGCAGGGTGAGGTTGGTGCCATCTCCAGAGGGCTGGCCATCCCCTGTGACTCTGTCTTCATTACAGCCTTGATCCCCATGGAGCTGCTTTAAGTTACTAACAGCTAGTCATGAAAAATGCTGCTGCTTTGTTTCCATGTTTACATGCCTGAAATTGCATCTACTCAAAGTCAGACAGTGTTGTCTTGAAATATATTCCCAATTTGTTTCTGAGTGTGTTGCATTTTAAGTCAGAACAAATGTGAAGCATCAGAGCAAGATAATACAGAGAGTAAAAAAGTGCATCAACAACTGATTTGTAATTGTGGCTCTCGTTCCTGATGAGTTTTTAAAGAGAAATCGCACAGCCAAAATCAAAGCTGTCTGAAGAACAGTAGATATAATCATTATTTTGTTCAAGCAGTTGACTTGAGTTAGGAACTTAATAGGTTGTGCCTCAGGTTGCACTCACCCAGAACAGCCATCACCCAGGAGGTGGCACTTGAAAATTTATAAATGTGCAATATAATTACGAAATTCTATAATTTCCTTGTGTGTGTTCTCTCCTGCTTCTACATCTTCCCCCTTTTTTAGCCTTTTTTCTTTTTTTCCTCTAGTCATGTGTGGTATAGACTGTCATGGTCCTTTAACAAAGAAAATTGTTATAGCCATGACCTGATGATCTGAAACTTTCCTTTAGTTGCCTGTCGTTTCTTATTCTTTTTCATTCTCTGAATTCAACACAGCAGTACTCTCTGTTTACAGATATCATCTCTAGCATGTTGCTGTTAGTTCTCTTCATTTCTTATATTACTCCAGCAGGTCTGGAGACATTGCCAGTTTCCTTTTCCTTTCTTTCCGGGGATAAGCATCTAAACACAACATTTCCTGACTATTTCTCACCATTACTATGAAATAAGATTAGATTACTGGTTTTATCTAGGCAGCTAGCTTTTAGATACCTGAGCCATTGTGTATAACTGAAAGTGAAGGCCTCAAGCTGTGCTCTCTTGGCTAGTAAAATACTTCACCAGCAGCTGGTTTATAGATATGTCTCAAAGTGGCTTGCTGTCATTGGTAAAGAGAGACCTTTCATCTGAAATTACAAAGCCAAATCCTCACTGAGCAGCAATCATGTAATGACAAGACATCAGTTTGTTGCAGTTGAGGATACAACCATAAAAAAATTATAAACCATTCATATAGTTTTAAAAAATAATCTGTTACAGTCAAGGGAGATCAGGGCAAATTCATAGAAATCGCATAATATGAAATGCTAAATTAATTAAATTGAATGAAAACAAATAATATTCTTCTGATCCATACTCTTAACATATATTAAAACAAAATCAGGTTCTTTCTTCTTTGAAAATAAATTCATGCAGGAAATATGATTAGACCAGAAATAGGAAAAAACAGGATGTGAACACCCTAGGTCTAATTCAGTAATTCTTTACATGTTGTGCAATTATAGACAGCCATATATATATATATGGAAATAAAATCTTTTCACATCAAGATGAGAAAGCATTTTGCATCAATCTTGCCTCCATAAATGACAGTGAAATGAAGAGAACAATGGCAGTGCCTTCAGGAATTCTGACAGCTTGTCAGGATGGCTCCGCGAAGGCAAGTCAGCACGGTAGGTCTCAGGCCAGATTTGAATTTACTGCTAACTATCTTAAAAAGGGTAAAATAGATTAAGAGGTTAACATAATCTTCTTTATTTACTGAAAGGAAGATAAATAGCTGTATGCTTTCAAAATCATGTTTCAAGCTCAAGGTGCAAGTAGAAGTCCAGCAATAGGCTGCGAAGTCCCATACACATTGCTCAGGGTACAGCAGGTAGGAGTGTCTTCCCAAGGAGTGAGGTTTACAAGTGGATAGGATGCACAGCCCTAGCCTGGGAGGACAGGGCTGCTCTCCCTAGCTGAGAGAAGAAGAATGGGAGCAGCTAGGAGAGTCAGAGAGGTTCACAAGTGAGGTCCAGGGACACATCCCTGCCTCCCCCACAGCCTTGTGACTAAGGAGTTTGCAAGTCTCAGGGTAAGAGGGCTCTTGAATAAGATCCAGCACCCAGCTGGTGCCATGGTGTCTGTGCTGAGGGGTCTTCAGTGCTGGGAGAAGCAGCTGGTGGGAGTGGTATTCTTGTTTCATAGGCATGTGGATAGCCAAGCTTGTGGCACAGGAGAGGATCACACAGAATTTTGCAGTGGGGTGGAAAAGCAGCAGATCTCAGGTCTTAATTTACTTTGATTAGTTTGGCTCGAGGAGCAGAGAAAGAGCTGCTGATCTTGATCCATGTTGCTACCACCAACCTGTGGAAGTACAGGAGAAACAGCTTTTATGGCAAATGCAAGGACACTGGCCTCTGTGAGCTCTTTGCTCTGAAATACAGGAAAGGCTCATGGGGTGGGAAGGTCTAGAGTCTTAGGGCAGGGTAGATTCAAAAGTATAGAACAGAGGGGTTTGTTTGTATTAAGAACTGATACATATTTGGGTAATGCTGTATACTAGAAACATAAGCTTTACTTTAACCTAAGCTAGTGGCACTGGAAGTTAAAATAATCACAGAGGATTGTCTGCACTAGCAAGAGAAAGCTGACAGGCATTGAGGAACATTTGGTTGAGTCCAATACAAAGAGGGTGTGGCTAATGTCCAATGCACCTCCAGAAAGGAGGTGATGAAAGGAAAATGGTAATCAATCTGCTTAGAGTGCCAGTTCAGTAGCCTTTGCAACACTGGGCAAGACAAAAAATTACAGATGCTTCTGCAGCAATAGTAGAAGTCTAAAAAGGATAGAAAAATTAGAATGGTTGGCATCAGTAGCAAACCTGACAGAAAACACATCACAGAGACTGTTGAAGGGAGGTAAACAAGATTATTATGGTGCTGGGACACCAATTTCATAAAAAGTAAAGAGGGAAAAGGGAGTGTGAGAGAGGCACAATACAGGCGGGATAATGCTAAGTTCAAATATAATATTGTGGGAAGTTCAAGTATAATAATGTGGGAAAAGAAGAGCACTGAGGCAAAATTGAAGAAGCTGCAGTTAAGATAGATAGTAGCATAGTACTAAATAATAGTAGATTGTAACTGTCTAGATATAGTTCAGTGCCCCAAAAGGATGTGATGAAGAATTTTTTTTTTAATGCAATATAAAGTTCCTTCCTACATTAGGCTGTTTAAGAACCAGAGGAAAAAAAAGGAACCCAGACATTACAGTAAGGGCTCAAGATTTCACTCAACAGTTACTAGTGGGTGAGCCACTGCAACTGTGATCACAGTACAGTTGAAGTTAATTTTGTATCGTGAGAGCAAAAGACAAATTCTGCAGATAGATACCCAGTTTTAAGAAAGAGCACTAAATAAAAAAAGAGACATTAAAAATAAAATAAAACAAAATGAACAATTCAACTGGCCAACAAAAATGTCCTGTAAGGAATAGTTCTACAGCAGGAGCTTGGAGTATGTATTGCAAGCCCAGTTAAACTGTGTACTGCAGTTCCAGGAGAAAATGAAGTCATCAAATGCAATCTCTTCAAGGCTCAGGGGAAAAGCTATCATAGCGAATTATGGGGAATGGAAGAAGTTATTATCTTAGAGAAAAATATGGCAGTTAAAAAATGGGAGATGTGCAAAAAGGAGAAGAAAGAAAAGTCCATAATACGTGACACATAAAAAAGATGAAGAGGAATAAGAGAATTTGACGAGTATCTTAAAAAATTGTAGTCTATTGTACCAGTGAAGTGGTGTTTAAGCAACCCCATCTTTAAAGAGAGGTGTGGATGGGCAGATCCTGGGGCCTACAGTCTGGTGAATCTGCTCTCCCCCATAACAATGCCACTGAGTCTGTGAGGAGTAAAAGGTCCCTGAGCATACTAAGAAGGTGATTTATTGGGACAGTTCAAGTAAGGGTTATTCCTGCTTCACTGGTGGAATTTTCATCATTCTGGCTTACCAGGTGTGTCAGTAAATGTGTGGACAAAGGAGCTAAAGTGGTCTGAACACATTTACTTTCTAAAACCTTTTCACAGTTTTTTTAACCAAAGACTCCAGAGGAAATAAAACTGCTTTAAAGTTGAATGAAAAGTCCTTTTGTGGATTGAAAGATGATTAGATAGGAAACTGGAAGGGTTTAATAGTCACTTTTGAAGAGGTCAAGAGTTGGTAGAGGGGTCAAAAATGAATCTATTCAGACTAGTTTGGTCCAAGATCTTAATCAGAAAGATGATGGAATCTTGAACCATCTGGAAAAGGGAGTGAATTGTGAAATTTCCAATTTCACAGTTGATAGTAAGTTATTTTGGGAAATCAAATACCCCACTGCTGGTAAGGATCTTCAATAGAACCACAGCAAGTAAATAGGAAAAAACTCAACCAATAAACTTGAGAGTAGATAACTTTAGGGCAGAAAAAAATAATCCAAATCATGTTTACATGATGCTGTGCTTAGAAATGAGAGGTACAACTCAGAGGGGTGATTTAATTCATTGTCAGCTGAGTGGAATTATCTGTATGACAAAAAGTGGCATCATCAGGAGCAGTACTGAGAAAAACAAAAAAGTATTGGAGAAAAAAAAAAAAGAAGTATTTTTTTACTATTTGAAACACAGATATGCCCGTATCTCGAGTATTGTGTGCATGTGTGGTTTCTGCATCTCAGAAAAGTCACTGGAGTCTGAGAAAGTACAGAGATGAGCAACTAAAAGGAGTAGGGAGGCAAAGCCATTGCATTGCAAGGAGACACTAAGGAGTGTGTGACTCTTCAGTTTCAAGAGAAGACAAAGGAGTTTGAGAAAGGTTTGCAATTTCTACAAGATGATGAATAAGGTATATGTGAACTGTTATTCACCAACCCCACTCTACCAGCTGATTGAGCAGTAAGTGAAGTCAACAGAAGGTAAGTTCAAACCAGACAATGAAAAGTATTTTTTTGCACAGTGGATGTAGGACTTCTTCAAAGTTTGGAACAAGAGGTTAGGAAGACAAATAATATCAGCAGAATCATGAAGAATCACCGGGAAAGTTGTGGAAATCCAGTGTGGGAGAAACAGATACCAAACAGAGTAGTCAGGGACATGGTATCTAAATCTCACACAGAGATTTTGGATGCTCTATGTCACCAAAAGGAAGGGACTACTGCTAATCAGGAGTAGTGTCCAAAATAGCATCTCCTATTACATCTGTTAGGGATAGATTATTGTTCTTAATTAGCTAGTGTTCTGTGTCAGCATGGCATTTCTATTTTGTAAATGTACCAAAGTTTGAAGTGAAGCTTCTTTCAAAAAATATTCTTGATCTTTATATTTTTTCTTTCCCTTATTTTCAATAACCAATTCAAAACTTCACTAACACAACCTGAGCCAAGAACAGAGATCAATTTCCACATAATAAATAATATATCAAATAAGAGCTGGAATTTAGATTAATGGAGAAGGAAGGAAGGAAGGAAGGAAGGAAGGAAGGAAGGAAGGATGGATCTTCCTACCTATGTTGGAAGCTTTAGACTCAAGTTTTGCTATTATTTGATCATGCTGTAAATATCATGCTGTTTAGCACAGTATGTTCAATAGGCTCAGTAAAATGGTACCAAGACTACCTCTACTTAATAACTGTCCTCACTTCCTGCTAACAGGTTTCCATTCAACCTCTGCGCATTATGAGAGTCTGTGTCCTTGTGTTTGACCTGTGTAGGTAGGTTTTGGCCTTTCCTCATTCAGTTGCCAGATTAATAGAAAAATAAAAAAAATGCAAGTAAACTCTCCACCAGCAGGTCCAAAAATATTTTGAGATAGGCTTAAAAATTATTTCAAAACTAAGGAGCCAGTTTAAAACGTTGTGAGATTTTTAGTGGAAGCAAATATGATTGTTCTTATCTCTTGATAAGGGGGGTGTTGAATCCAGTCAAGTTAGGTCTTTGTACTTTTCCACAATCCTTGCAGCACTGGAAACTTCATTTTTAAGGAAAATGAAGCTTCTCATTGCTCCAGGAAGTGGGGCTATGAACATGTCAAAACCCTAGGGATGTGGTAGCAAAGATAGCTTCTACATGCACCCCAGAAGAGTAAAAAGTGTCCCAGGAGGACTTGCTTCCCACCAGTCAGGGAGGAGCTTTGAGTTTTTAAATATGATTAGCTCTGTTAATAACCTGCAGGACAGCAGAAGGAACAGGGGCTGCACAGCCTGAATTTCTAGTTAGCCTTTGTCATGCTAGTACTTCATGCTTTCATGCAAACCTGCACAGACTCCTCACAGCCTGTGAATAATTGCATATGCAAACCTTTAATCTCTTAGCTGTATTTTTTGTTTCCTTATACGAATACATATGCTCAGTTCCCATGTTTTATACTGCTTCTGTGCACAGTTTTCTTACATCTTATTAGTGATTTTGAATCACAGATGTAGGCAAAAAAAAGAGCAGGAAATAAGTTTTGAAATTGGACAAACTGGTATGACCTTCAGCAGCATAGGTACAATTACCACCTTTCACAAATATATTAACAAAGGAAATGTTGCAATTTTATTTTCTCCTCACTGGTTTCAAAGGGATGCCAATGAAGTAACTCATGACTTAATGGAAAACAATCATGACTTTTACTCACAATCATGACTTTTACTTACAGTCATGACTTACTGCTTGTACCAAACCCCACAACAGGATTTAAACAAAGAAAGCCTTATTTCTTACAGCAAACCCATTCCACTCCTCCAGACATGTTTATACATGCATAAAATCTCCCTAGGGAATTATTTACTACCTTTCTTGCCTTAATTACACAATCTGCAGATTAAAGGGAAGAATGTGGTCCGGAAGTGTGCCTTATTATTCTATGGTGACTGAGCACCATTTCTGTGAAACCTGAAGTTCCCAGGACAAATTAAAGACTAACACCAAAATGAACAGTGTTTGCTCCTATCAGTGGGTTCAGGAAGACAAATCAGTATCTAGTGTTTGTGAAAAATGCTTTCAGAAATCATTGGAAGAAATTAAATTGCTTAATATCTGCATAAGTTTTCATTAAAATGATATAAATAAAAATATGCAAGGTGTATTTCTCTTTATTTTCTGATGCTTGGACAGTAAAGGGCTGTCACTACTGTGAAACAGCTAAAGTGGAAAGAGAATGACAGTTTTTGTGTTCACACCCTGTAAGGGAGAAATTGGAGTTACACTTCATTTTTTGATATAAACATCCTTTAAATACTGATTGCAAACACTGCCACTTGATAGGTACAATCTGCAGACTGGACTAACAGATGCTGAGTCTTAAAAGTCCTGTTGAAGTCAGTGATATTTACACATGCTCAAGAATTCAACCTCATGCTTTTGATATATACACTTTTCTTTCAGTGCTGGTTGTTGTGAATAGCTGATAAACTCTTTTATTTTCTATAACATTGATTCCTAAATCACATTTTGAAAATTAATTCTATTTTTCAGAGGTACTGTCTTGAGAGAGTATATAAATAAGGGGAGAAAAAAGGAGGGATATAAGCATATTTAAGCATTACTCAGATAACTTATAATTAAAATGAGAGACATTTATAGATAAAAAAGAATTTATTATATTTTTCAGTTACTGTTACATAAGATAGCTTCCATTCTGGCCTACATTCCTGGAAATCTCCTAACTGAAATACCACAGAAGTGAATGCAAAACTAAGTATATCTACATAAAGAAATCACATTTGTCTTTAGGGAAACCCAAGACATGTGGAAAATGGGTATTATTACCCAGCCCAGTGTTTGACAGAGGAGGAGACAAAACAGATGGAACTCGGGGATTGAAGAACTCGATCAAGATAAGAGTTCTGGCCTGTTGCAAGCACCAGTGACAGGGTCAAGAAGGAGGATAGTGTTCAAAGTCAGATTGGGTGGAGCTTTGAACAACTTAATCTAGTGGAAGATGTCCCTGCTCACAGCTGGGGACTTGGAACTGTAGGTATTTATAGGTCCCTTTCAACCCAAACCATTCTGTACTATTCTATGATATTCCCAGTCACATGCCATGACTATCCATTTAAAAGTGAAGAGGGCACAAGAGAAGCAGAAATCACAGCAGTCACAGCAGTCAGCATGAGAAAAGATGACTGGAGAAATAGTGTAAAAGGTCATAGAAAATTACATATGAAAATATTCTGGTTTGTTAGAAAGTTTTCATCACAAGCCAGTAAGATCGTGTTACACAAGCATCAGTCATACTGTGATCAAATACCATGGGCAGTATAACCTGTTACTGATTTTATGAGAAAAGAAACCAAATAGAGCTGAAAAATAGTGACAGATTCTGAAATTAACTTTCTACTAAGGATCATAAGTTTATCCTAAATGTTACAATATACATTGGTCACTTTTATTTTGATAATTCAGAGAGGACTAAAGTTTACAGGTACATTTGTAAGAACAATCACATGCTTTCAAAGTACCAACTAGGCAAATATTTTATTTAATATTTATCTGTTTTCTCTTGTTTAGATAGAATGACATGCAGTAATCACAGAATACATTAGGTTGGAAAAGACCTCTGAGAGCATCGAGTCCAACCTGTGACTGAGCCAGCCTTGTCAACCAGACCATGGCACTGAGTGCCAGTTCCAGCCTTTCCTTAAAAACCTTCAGGGACAGTGACTCCACCTCTGCTCTGGGCAGCCCATTCCAATATCCAATCACCTAAGCCTGCCCTGGTACAGTTTAACTCTATGTCCTCTTGTCCTGCTGCTGGTTGCCTGGGAGAACAGGCCAAATCCCTCTGGCTACACACTTCTTACAGGAAGTTGTAGAGAGAGCAATTAGATCACCCTTGAGTCTCCTCTTCTCATCTTCTTCATCATCTCCTATTATCACATGTATAGAAAAACAAAATTCCATATCCAACAATGTTTCTTGAAAAAACAAAAAAACTCTGACTCAGTTAAAAGTAACCAGAGCCAGTAGCCAGGAATTTGTAATGACATTCACAAAAGGATCATACTGGTCTTTCTGCTCCCTCTAGAAGTTTTTCTGAATATGTAAATTATTGTCCTCTTAGATCTGTGTATGCAGGAATTATGCCCATGGAGTTACACATCTGTAAGTGAGCAGAGGCACAACAAGCCCAGCTGACTCTATGAATAGCTAGATTTACATTTACATGAAATAAACCTCTCCAGTCCATAGGGAAACTGCAGCATCTCAGCACTCATTGTCATAGCAGATTAACATAATCAAAAGATCATAGTATTTTGATTGAAAAAAAAAATCTAACAATTAGTGTCCCAGTACTAAGAGCTGCAAGTTGAAAACTTGAAAATCTGGCCCCTGTTTTGATACACTGATGAGAGTAAGAGTTTTGGATAAATCTGGCCTATGCTGTCATTCTGAATACTAAAAATACAGCTTCATACATGCAACTCACATCACTTCTGTATTTAACTGTACCCAACACAGCAATGCCACCATATGGTGTAGTCCTCTTAGCTATATCAGTATTTAATTGACAGCACCAACAGGAGCCCATGGAAATACAGTGATTATGAGTCAGTATGTGGATAACAATGCCAGGTACAGACATCCTCAGAGGGAGAGTGGGAAATGCCTGAGGGAATTCATTAGCTTCTAACATCCTTTCCCATTACTTTCAAGCCCCTAATTTCTGTCAGTAGGACTCACCAGCAGGTTCATGTCTCCTATCTTTTGAAAACTGCAGGATGAAATTTCCCCACGCACAGCTTGGAATAAAACAGGCCATGTGCAGTAGAGCAGGCAAGAAATGTGTAAGACTAAATGTAGTTTGCACTCAGTTTTTTTCTGCCCAGGCATCGTACCTCTTAGGGGAGAATACTATGCAGTGAGTATGAAAACTGTCATCTGTTGTGCTGGAATTCTCATCCAAGTATGCTGGAAGTTTCTACCAAATTCTGGTTTGGTTTTTTTAAGTGGAACATTCATGAAACACACAGAATTTTTTTATCAACTTACAAGAAAAGAAAAACCCAAACCTCATACAGATTATTTTCCTTCTTATATATCTTACCATTTCTGAAAAAGGTTTAAGACCTAGAGTTAAACTTGTTCCACTCCGTTTCTTAAAAATCTGCTCTGACACTACTTGCTGTTCACAAAAGATCATGGAAATCATAGAATGTACTGAGTTGGAAGGGACCCATCAATATCATGGAGTTTAATTCCTGGCCCTGTACAGGACCATCCCCAGGAGTCACACCATGTGCCTGAGAGTGTTGTCCAAAAGCTTCTTGAACTCTGTTAGGTGAGAAACCTTTTCCTGATATCAAACCTAAACCTCCCCTGACTCAGCTTTATTCCAGTTCTTCAAGTCCTGTCACTGATCACAAGAGTGAAGAGATCACTACCTGCCCTGACTCCCCTCATGAGGAAGTTGTGGACCACCAATGAGGTCTCCCCTCAAGTCTCCTCTTCCCCAGGCTGAGCAGACTGAGTGATCTCAGCCACACCTCATACAGCCTCCCCTCCATACCCTTCACCATCTCCGTGGCCCTCCTCTGGACAATCTCTATCAGCTTTATGTCTTTTTTATACTATGACACCCTAAACTACACACAGGATTCAAGGTGAGGCCACATCAGTGTGGAGCAGAGCAGGAAAATCCCCTCCCTTGCCCAGCTGGTGATTCTGTGCCTGATGCACCCCAGGACAGGGCTGGTCCTCCTGGCTGACAGGGCATTGCTGGCTGATGTTCAATTTTCCAGGTTCCTTTCCACGGTGCTGCTCTCCAGCCTGTTGCCATTAATATATGGAGAAAAAAAAAACATTTTATTGTCCCCCATGGTTCTTTCCAGCTTAAACTCCTGTTGAGCTTTGGCCGCTTGAATTTCTCCTTACAGTGTTATGCAACATTTCTCTGTTCTTCCTACGTCACCTGACCATACTTCCAGTGGGAATACACCTTTTATTTCCTGATTTCCAAGAAAAGATCCCCATTCAGCCAAGTCAGCCTTCTACCTTGCCTCCTTGACTTGCAACATTTGGGACTTGCCTGCTCCTGTGCCCTAAGGAGGAGATGATTAAAAAGTGACCAGCAGTGATTGAGCCCAACATCTGCAAAAACATTTCTCCATGGTCCTTATTTATTAATTTCCTGAGCAGCCTAAAGTCAGCTCTCCTCATGTCAAGAGCTGAGGTTTTCTGGCACTTTTCCTCCTGTCAACAGACTTTAAACTCAATCACTTTGTGGTCATTGTAGCTGCTGTGGTCACCAGTCTCCACTCACAAGGCCTTCTCTTGTGATATGCAGTAGATCAAGGAGGGCTTTTTTCTGAGTTGTCTCCCTTAGGACCTGTTTTATAAAGTTGTCATCCAGGTTTTTTGAGAGTCTTCTGGCTCGGGTTTCAACACCTCTCTGATGTTTCCAATTATTTCTGTGAAGTTGAAGTTGCCCAGCAGGACAAGGACACTTGACTTGGAAGCACCCCTTAGTTCCTCAAAGAATAATTCATTGACATCATCGTCCTGGTTGGGTGGTCTGTAGTTGACTCTCACAGTGACATCCCTTGATTCTTACCCAGAGGCTCTCAACCGTGCCATTGCCAGCTGTGGGCTCCATATATTCTAACCCTTCACACAGTGCCACTCACCACCTCCAGCCTCTTCTGCCCTGCCTGTTCCTCCTGAAGAGCCTGTAACCACCCAACAGGGCACTCCGGTCAAAGGACTTCTCCCACCAGGTTTCATTTATTCCAATGTCGACCTTCGCCCACTTCTTGTCTGTCCTTCTAGTCCCAGGGCCTCATACATATTGTAGAAGGCGCCAGTACTAGCTGTTAAATTTTCAGAATTAGGAGAATCCTTCCTCCTGGTATGTGAAGTGACCTGCTTCCAGCCTTCATCTTCAACAGACCCTTGACTAATTACCTTGCAGGATTCTGAGTCCACCTGCTTCTCCACTACAATGAAGGTTTGAGACTCCTAAGTGTCTTGAGCCTGTAGCTCCTCTGAAAATAACCAGTCAATCTCTTGTTCATTCACTCAAATATGATGTGGTTTATTCACTTCCTCCTGTAGCTCCCTCGCCAGGTGACACAGCTTCTCTGCCACAGCACACCTGCAATAGAACTCTGACAGCCCCAGCCTCAAGGAGAGGCTTCAGTCACTCCTGGAACCTGTGGCCTGGACAGGTCCATCTGCTGTCAGCAGGTCTGGCTGGCTGGAAGCCTCTGACACAGCTGCTTCTGTGACTCCAGCAGCTGAAGGGAAAGAGCTCTACAGCGTGTCAGCACCGCAACTGAAGAGGTTTTCACTGGTACACTAATAAGGCTGAAGGGGTCTTTTTGTGCTCTTCTTCACCAGATACAAAGTCTGTTTATCTGCCTGTTGGCTCCTCCTGGGTGGTTGTAGAGGAGTCTGCTCACCTCACCTGCCTGAACTGCCATGCAAACTACCATGCCACACCTTCACTGCCATGCCACACCCCTGTTTGTCACACCCTGGATCATTCATGCTCCCTAGATCCATTTAAAATTTCCATCTGCTCCTGGAAATGCCCCCTTCATGCCTGATTGGCTGCCCAGGGCTTCCAGATCCAGGTGGGTCTCAGAGCTGCTGCTCAGGTGTCCCTGAGCTCAGGAATGCCCCTGTTCAGCTTGGCCTAACCCTCACCCTTGGACTTGCCTTAGTCACCAATGCTGCCCCCACTGCTGCTGCTGCTGCTTCTCCAACTGACTGATGAGGCCAATACAATACTTTAACTTTTTGGCATTTAAATAGAGGATTGAAACTGCATTAACTCCGCTGGACAGCTCCACTTCAAGTATCCATTCTACCTTGTTTCCCTCCAAATTTTCAAGTAGGTAATCCATTTTCTACAGTTCCTGTAAAGTGCCATGCACTTTCAGAATACGTTTGAAGAGTACACTTACAGTTTGCAGTATGCTTGGGCATCCTTTGCACTGAAAGCTGATCTGTTAATGTACTGTAACAGCTATCATGGACTTCTTCCAGAGCACATTAATGTCAACTGAAGATTCACAATAAACACTGAAATCCAGATCAAATCCTGTTTCCTTACTATTACTGTATGTATGGACACAGATAAATAATCCATTGTCACAAAAATCTTCTGAAGTCGTCTGGTAGGTGCCACATCACCTGTTTGTGCTGAGGGATACTTCAAATATCATCTTAGTAGCACTGGTGCAATGGATCTGCATATTATTTCTCACAGAGAAAAACATGCTATTTATATCCCTGGGCACTCAATTTTCACTCTAAAAACATACTGGGAGACCAAAGAGAGTTAAGTATAGATGAGTGGAACATTTAATAAAAAAGAAATTGAAAATCTTTGGTTTCACATTTGCGTACTCTCCTTGATTTTTCCTGTTACCTTTATTTTAAACAGAGAGATTCAATAATGAAAATCATACTTTTGGTTTCATACCTTTCTAATCACATTCTGTTTAAAAGAATTTTTTTCTTGCTAATTCCAGTATCATTAACAGTGAATGTTTTTAAAAAATCTCCTTTGTATATATACCAAAGCCTTAAAAGTTTGTGTGGTTTTTGATCCACAGCATTCCCCAGCCATAGGAAGAAAAACATCAGAGATAGAAAAAAATATATTCTCATGGGCATTTAGCATTCATATATTTCATACACAGAATCTAAAATTATTGCTCTGTTATTGGCCATTCATAACAGTCAAAGCAAGTATCAGCTTACCCCTGTAACATTTATATTTTTCTTGCACTAATACAGACTAAAAGAAAACTAATCAATACAATCAGACCCCTCTTAGTCTTTCTAAACTTCATCTGTAACCTTCTAAATTTAATGGAAAGGTGCCTGTTGACTTCAGCAACTTGTAGGGTGAATTTTATTAGAATACTTATTCCTGAACAAGCGAAAAAGGGAAAGCATGGAGAAACAGTATTATTTTGTGCTACATTTTAATAATTCTACTCTCTCAAAAAAAAATTCAGCTCTCTCTGGGCTAACCACTAGTGTTAAGGAATAGAAATAAGATCAGAAACACACTAAGCGTGCTTCAAGACAATAATTTAGCATTAAAAATAAAATGCACAAAATGAAAACAGTATAAAAACAAAAGTGAAGTTTTACACTTTATTAATAAATGGTGTAATAAGGATTGCTGGGTCACATTTGTGCCATAACAGGTATCTTAATGTCTCTGGTAATGCCCGGATCTGTGAAGTGCTGTGACATTTGGCATCGCAGATTAGCATTCAGGCTTCATCACAGTATTTTGGTATTGTCAAAATCCCTCAAGAACAGAATGCATAATTTTCATTGGCTGTGGAAGAAGAGATGGTGCCTATTCTAGCACAGAGGGGGAGAGGCCATCTATGGCTGATCCACTGCAGAGCCTACAGGTGCAAAGCAAACTGCCCACAGCTTCCAGACAGATGTGAAAGAGGACAGTGTGTTTAAAGGCAAGGTAGGTCTTTAGGAGATTCTGTAGTCTTTTGAAGGTGAATTTCGTTACAAAAAAATGAGAGAAAAACATTAAAGATGGAAGCTGAATCATTCAAGGTGATCTAGAAGAATTAGACATCCAGGTCTCAAACTTTCCTAGTGCTCTCAGGAATCTGAAGATGTGAAGAGGAATTTTTTCCCAGATAGTCCTTACCCCATATTGCAAGCTGGGGCCCTGAGAAGTCATAGTTCCTCCATCCTACAGCTGCTTACAGGGTCTATTTTCTTCTTTAATCTTTTCTATACTGAACTGGTGTTGATTGGAAACTCTAGAATCAAATATATTTGGATTAAATTCTCACCTTGCAGATGCTTGACATATTTATTGTAAGGTAAGCTTGAGCTGTAAAGATATTTCTGCCATAGTTAAACAATTTTTAAAACATCTAGATTTTAATATAAAATGAAATCTGTTGACTTTCAACATGTCAAGGATAAGTGTCTATGCACAAACACTTTTAAAATGTTTTGGAGTTACCTTTGTTCATGGCAGCTTGAACTATAAAAAACATGACAAAGGCATCAAGCTGATGTAAACTCATTACCTATGAATAATGTAAAACAAATGTGCCAGATTTGTAATTCTGGGTGGCAAAGCTGGTGCACAGATGTGGTACTAAGGATAATGGAATTATTTTCCTAGGTTCAAGCTAACTTAATAAGTCCAAAAAAGAAAGATTACATGTTGATGATTGTGTATTGAAAGAGCTGCAAGGAAAATTTCAGTATTTGCATCCAAGATGCTAAATTCTGGGCCAAGAGTCGTATTAAGCAGAGCTCCAATTCAGTCTTTTTCAGAAGCAAGGATAAACACAGGATTGCTTGATGTATTCAAGCATGGAAAAATGCAAGGAGGCTGAAGCTGCTTTGATAAAGTGCCCTGTGCCAATGTATTGGCCACACTTCTCAATAACAAAAGAAATCTGTGTCTCGGTAATAACAAAAGGCATGGCAGAAAGTTTTTGCTACTTTTTGAGATTGTGAAAAACTGATTATTTCTTTTCACTTATCAATAATTTGATGAAGATACATGAATCATGCTTTGAAGCTCTATTTTTGCAGTAAATAGTGGTTGCTAGAAAGGTCTGATACAGACCACAGAACTGTGAAATAAAACTGGGTGGATCTAGACAGTCTGTGAATGAGAGCATTAAAATTCAAATGGCATTTTCCTGGGAGCAACAGAGGGTTCAGATAGAGTTTATTTTCTGAATGTCTAAGCTTCTTTAAGATGGCTTAACTACTAATGTTAAAAGTGGTGACTGAAGGCTGTTAGGCTCAGCTGGTGTCACATAGCTATGTATAAAACAATTACTTAAAGCTATGGTTTAGTTTAGATGGTTGAACCCAATAATTTATATTGCAATATCCTCTGCATAATCACTATGGATAAGCAATTTTCAAGGTGCTATAAAAGTTGGCATCTTGCAGAGATACACCATAACAATGTAGTACAGTCCTGTCTGAAGACTGTGTGACTATCAAGACTATCTTGAATTGATTAATCAGTGGCTCTCTAGAAAACAAGAGTGCCCATTTGGTAATTTCTGTGTTTTGCTGTATTTAACAGGTTAATGGTATAAGTCAGCAATCTAAATTGATTTTGAAGGATTAAAAAATATTTGCCTAATTTTATTGCATGTTAATATCTTATTAGTTTTGGGAAGACTTTATCCCCAATTTTTTATCTCTTAAGAGTTTACCAATATCATAAACCCAATGTTTATTCAACCTTCAGGCAGCACTGCATTAGAGGATTATAAAGCTGAATAAACCAAGCTATTATGCCTTTCATTATTACAGCTTTGAACACAATGATCTTGTTCCTATTAAAAAAAAAAAAGGTAGACACTTAGAAAAATTAAACAGAGTTTGGATTAGACATCTAGTTTGCAGATAGTCTGAAGTTATTGATATAAAATACTAAATTTATCCTCACAATCAAAGGAAGAAAACACAAAATTTATGTTTTCATGTCTGGAAAAACATCAACAAGCTTCAGTTATTTGGGAATAGCTTTTAAAACTTCCTAAGCTAAATAAACTTGATTAACAGAATAAACAAAGACAGAGAGAGAGATGTGGCTGTAAACATCAAAAACAACTCTTGTTGCAAGGACTTAACACTGCAGTCAGGGAGGAGCAGTGGGTCTGCTGCAAGTGATCTCATAGTGCAGCATGGTGCTTGGTGCTTCCTGACACTGAGAAGTTAAATGTATGCTGGTCCTTAAATGCACAAATAGTGAACTGACTGGAAAGTCTTAAGAGGGTTGAAATTTTTAAACATGGCCATTATGAGGTCAGGTACTTCCTCTTTCTCCAGCTAGAATGATAGTAGACTTATGAAATTGTGCAACCAGTAGGACACACTCTTTATCATGAACTAGCCATCCATTACACATTTATGAAGGTAGATGATGTATATAAAAATGCATATATATAAAATTTGAGTGATATTATGACAGCACTGAAATTGAACTTAAGATTTATAGTTGCTAATGCAAAGCCCTCTGCTCCTAAGTTAAAAGGCATGCTTTTCATTGCCATACTGTTAACAGAGACATCAACCTCTAAATACAATCTGTCTATCGTTTTGGAAGGGTAGTGTATGATACTCAATAGTTCAAGCTTATTCTTCATTCTAAGATCCATAAAACTTGGATTCCTAAGTACACTGTCACTTGAAGAAATGTTTTGGACCAGACCCAAAGAGCTTTCTTCGACGAATACTCCGAGATGACCTTTGACTGTGTGTTTAGTGTCTCAGAGTAAGTGTGGGTTTTCTTCAGCACAAAACCACTTAAAGACTTTCTGTGTGTAGTTTCCCAAGAAATTTTCTGGGTTTTGCAATTTTTTTTGTGGCAAAAGTAGAGTGCTTCACTTTGCTAACTTTCATGATAGAGTATTAAGGAGTTTAACAATCTACACAGCTAAGGAAGTAATAATTAAAATACAAAAAAATAAGAATAGCATGTTCTATAATATATCCCTATTATCATATGTTAAGTGTTCAAAAAGCCTAATATTCTCCTTGGAACATTGTTAGCATTATGTGCTTTGCAGCTCTGATAAGGTTCTTTAGCAATCATGTGCCCTGAAAACTTGAAAAAAAATCACCTCTAAGTTGATTTTACAAACAGGAAGAGAAAGNAATAGTACCTTAATCTTAACTTAGAAGAATTATTTCATTTTTTTTTAACAAAGGAATAAAAGTAAAAAGTGATAATATTTAATGAAAAAGACCAGGAAAATATATATATATATATATATTTTTTTTTTACTATAGAAAAAGAAGACTTCTAAAGATTAAAGAGGTCTAATGTTCTTTAAGATTTTTGTAGTTGCTTTCCACTTTTTAACGGGAATACACACACTATGTCAGTTAAAACAAAAGTAAGAGGAATTATTCAGAGGGGGAAGTCTCAGTTTGGAAACAAAAGGAGGTCATAAATTAGGAAAGGATGTGTCCTCCCTGCTGGGTGTGGTGACTCCGGGAGGGCGTTCCCCCAGGAAGGGGCAGCTCAGATACAAACGTTGTAGGTGGCTGTGGTGGCATCGGTCTGACAGCAGGGACTGGGTGACTGAACTTGGTACAAAAGAAAATAGATGCCAATGGCAAGGCCAGGAAGAAGATTATGTAGCTGGAACTGCACAAAGAGGAATTTTATCCTCTTTAGCATTAGTAGCCCTGGTTGCATCTATCTATGCTCAGCCAACACGGCTGCTGTTGTCTTTGCCTGGCATTTCAGCAAAAGGAAGGGAGGGAGCAGAGGTTGAACACAAATTGCAGCCTCCATATTTCCTCTATATAAAATTTCTGTTTCTGACAGGATGGATGATCTTTTTAAACACAGTATAAGCTATCGTCCAAATACACTATTTATTTCCTCAGCATCATATGGGCTGCCTTGTGATATTTCCTTGAGAATAAATACAGACTGCAACCATCTGTGTCTGGACTCTTCTCCTATGTCTTCCCACAGTTATTTCTTCTATGAGCTATTTTAGCTTTTCTTTTCCTTGTAGGTGCATGTGTGTTAATATACAAGCTATAAAGTTCCAGTTGGAAAAAATTTGTGTCCCTTTTTAAAACATGCTTAATCCAATTTGCTCTTAATCACATGAAATTTTAATCCCACTTTATGACAGCTGACACTTGAACGCTTATATTCTGTCTGATGGGTTGTAATTATTCACTTCTTTTGTACTGTGTAAAGGTGTTATCACAGTATCTGCTTTGCCTAAACATGCTGGGTGACGTAATATTAGAGATAAGAAATGTACAGATTCAGTTTTTATGAATATGCAATACAAATAAGGGAATAAGGAATTTTCATAAGATTAAAAATACAAACTCCTAACTTGATCTTTGCTTTAAGAGGGAATCTTCTCTAGACACCAGTTCCTGAAGACAGTTTTCACCAATTTCTATAAAGGTCATCACCTTCTCGAGAAAGTTTTGCCCAATATTTCAGAGTGTTCTGAAAAATACTTTGTGTTGACAGATAAGCAGTTACTGAGAAAAGCTATTAAACATCATAGGTTTATTTTTGTTTTTCTGATGAAATTTGTAGGAAAGGTTGTTGCCAGATTGTCATGAGAAACTTCGGGCTTATGATTTCACCAGAATTTGCATTAGGCATGGATCTTTCTGACCCACAGAATGTGAATTATTAACTACTGGCTTAAAAACTTGAAAGCTAATTATGTAGCGTGTCTTCCAGTTAATTTCCTCAGTAATAATGTTTCACACACAATTTTCTCTTCTACACACCGAGAAACAACTGAAAAAACCTACATAATATAAACAAACTGTGTCTCCTGTAGGCTGCAAAAAGGGGAGGGATTGTTATGTGTAGTGATTGTTATCATCTTTATGGTATCAAGCACATAGGAGCCACTAGATAGTACTGTACTTGTGAGGGCAAAACCAACGATCAAATATTCAAGATAGAAGGAAATGAAGGTTCAAATCTGGTTCTGGAATATTTTATTTCAAGTCAATGGAATTAAAATTGATTAACTTGAACCTGGTTGTAAGAGGTTACAGAAATGTTGACTTTATCCCAGTAACCTTTTGGAATGGTTTTGAGTGACATAGTGTTAGCCTTTTATTTTTTTTTTCACACTTTTGACAGCTTGGGGAAAGGTGACAGTAATTTTGATGTGATTTGACCCAGATTAATCTTGACGAATCCACATGGAGGAATTTACAAGAAAAGATAATGCCTTACAAAATAGTGCTGTGGTACTTTTTTGTGTTAAAGGACCATTTTTACATACATTAATCTGCAAACATAGGCAGTAATTGATATATAATGTACGTAAGTTTTTTCTGTGTTAATGCTCTCTTAAACAGGAGTGATTTCCTCCATCAAACATCTTTCTGTATACTAAATTCCTGTAGGGGAGCATCAATTATTGTGTGTTATGTTTGAACACGAATTTTTTTGACTTACTTTAGCAGGAAGTCTAGTAAATACTTTTGCAATACACACAGTGAAATATAATGCACAATCTTCACATTTGGAAAATTCTCTGTATGTATAAATGAGGTGGATGAACAAATTTAAAAGCATAAATTTTTGTGTAAACTGTATCATCCTCAACCTTATTAGAAAATAAGCTGAAATAAATTTGATAGCTTTGATATTGTGCAATAAATTCTACATTTTGACATTATAAAATGATTGAATTGGGAAGAAAGCTTTTCAGAATTGCTTTTCATAAAAGGTATTAAAAACGTACTAAAGAAGGGAAAAATTACTGCCACACAATTTTCTGTGGATAAATTCAGAAATAAAATCTAGCAGAATCTTGTATCACAAAACTATTTCATCCTAACCATCTTCCTATAATTGCCTGTTATATACTTACCCTTCCATCTTAAAGAGTTATTCCCACTACTTTTTTCCAGGAAGGCTTGGTAATTGTCCTTTATATTTTGCACAATATAAGTCCTACAGCCCTGAAGTAGCAATTTTACAGCTAACTTTTACTTTTTGTATCTCTTCTGCTAGTTCATAAGTATCATTAACATTTGATATTCTTTTTCTTCTTCTATTTAAGAAAATCAAACCTTTATATGGGCTCACCTTGACTCAGTAATGCATATGACTGAATTTTGTTGTTCTTCATGTTTATGATGAGAGGGAAAAGGCCACCTCTACATGAAACTATTGAATTTTAGTGTGAAGTTCTGGAGAGGTGACTCTTTTTTGTTGAAAATGAAACTTACTGACAGGAAGCCCTTCTGTAAGAACATCTCAATTTTCCTCTTCCTTCTTCATGTTTAGGTAACACATTAGTCAGCCTGAAGACTGTGTGTAGTCATCTTATCTGCTTAGTCATCAGCTGTCACTGAAGCAACTCTGCACATGTTGGGGTTTTTGGGTGGATCAGGGACTCTTCTGTGCTTGGTGTGCTGGTGGGGTACCCAGCTCATTGCTGCTGCTGATCCTGATGCTCTCAATGTTTAAAGCAACCACTTTATCATGCCTCAGGCTACCTGTTGGAAAGGGTCATGGCCTCCTCTGTGTCTACAAATTGTCTACTACTGTCTACTGTACTCTGTAGTAATTTCAGCTAAACACTATTTAGGAAATCAAGGCTAGTAGAGCTCCTGGTGGGAGAAAATACTTTTGTACTTGTTTATTAATTGTATCCACACAGAAACTGAACAATGGTTATACCATGAGAACATTCTGTGCACTGTTGTGTGTATTTACAGACATTGTCCCAGAAAAGAAAATGATTGCTATTTAATATCTGTAATAGTTTGCATCCATTCCTTGCATTTTTTTCCAGATCTAATTATAAATATAATTCAAGAGAAAAAAAAATTACAGCAGAAAAAATACTCAAGCCCTCAGAAGCCATAAAAAAATCCCACAAATACCTTTATTTGAGAATTGTGTCATCAAGTATTGGCATGTGTAAATATCTGCAAAATAACTTTTTTAATATTTTGTGTGCCATTTTTATGTCCCAGGGATAGATGATTTGGATGTATTTGCAAATATGGGCTGAATTATCATCTATACTTTTTTTTAAATGTGATTTTTTTTTCATAGTCTGGTGGTTAGAACATCCAACAGGAAGCTACAGATCTAAGTTAAAATCTATTCTTTTTCTAGTTTAGTACAGATATAAGATCTGACTTGACTTCTCAGACAATTGTTATTGTAAAGCTTTGTGAGTTGACCACCTTCAGATCCTCAGCTGATGTAAATTCTCANTTCCTGACACTGAGAAGTTAAATGTATGCTGGTCCTTAAATGCACAAATAGTGAACTGACTGGAAAGTCTTAAGAGGGTTGAAATTTTTAAACATGGCCATTATGAGGTCAGGTACTTCCTCTTTCTCCAGCTAGAATGATAGTAGACTTATGAAATTGTGCAACTAGTAGGACATACTCTTTATCATGAACTAGCCATCCATTACACATTTATGAAGGTAGATGATGTATATAAAAATGCATATATATAAAATTTGAGTGATATTATGACAGCACTGAAATTGAACTTAAGATTTATAGTTGCTAATGCAAAGCCCTCTGCTCCTAAGTTAAAAGGCATGCTTTTCATTGCCATACTGTTAACAGAGACATCAACCTCTAAATACAATCTGTCTATCGTTTTGGAAGGGTAGTGTATGATACTCAATAGTTCAAGCTTATTCTTCATTCTAAGATCCATAAAACTTGGATTCCTAAGTACACTGTCACTTGAAGAAATGTTTTGGACCAGACCCAAAGAGCTTTCTTCGACGAATACTCCGAGATGACCTTTGACTGTGTGTTTAGTGTCTCAGAGTAAGTGTGGGTTTTCTTCAACACAAAACCACTTAAAGACTTTCTGTGTGTAGTTTCCCAAGAAATTTTCTGGGTTTTGCAATTTTTTTTGTGGCAAAAGTAGAGTGCTTCACTTTGCTAACTTTCATGATAGAGTATTAAGGAGTTTAACAATCTACACAGCTAAGGAAGTAATTATTAAAATACAAAAAATAAGAATAGCATGTTCCATAATATATCCGTATTATCATATGTTAAGTGTTCAAAAAGCCTAATATTCTCCTTGGAACATTGTTAGCATTATGTGCTTTGCAGCTCTGATAAGGTTCTTTAGCAATCATGTGCCCTGAAAACTTGAAAAAAAATCACCTCTAAGTTGATTTTACAAACAGGAAGAGAAAGAAAGTAATAATTTTTACTGTACCTTTCATTTTCATATTGAAATTATGTTCTGCTGTACCTTAGATAACTGATCAGGACTAAACACTGCTCATTTCTTTTGGTTGGGATTTTTTGGGTTCGTTTTGGGGTTTTGTGTTTTGAGGTTTTTTGGTTGTTTTTTTTTTTTTTTTTTTTGGTTGGTTGGTTGGTTGGTTGGGGGCAAGTCCAATTTTTTCCAGGAACAAAAAACCAATCTCCTCATCTCTAAAAGTGTACAAAATAAATATAATGGAGTAAATCCATTATGATACCAAACACATGTTATATAGCTGTTTATAGTGGATTTGTGCATATAAATAGTACCTTAATCTTAACTTAGAAGAATTATTTCATTTTTTTTTNATAAATATGACCAATCAAGAGTCTGGCCATTCAGAGAAAGAGTGTGAAAATTTGGTTTAAAATCCTATTATAATATTTAAGTATTTTTGACACTGCAGTGCTTACCTCAAACTGTATCTAGCATAATTATTTGACCACTATCCTGTGACTCCCTAAGCAGGGAAAAATGAAAGACAGACCTTACCACATTTCTTCAGGACAATCTTCAAATATAATACTTTCATGCCACTCCAAAGTAAAACAGTTCAGTATTTTTTGCAAAACAAAATGGTTTTGAAGTGAAGAAAATAGGGATTCTTTTTTTTTTGTTCAGTGAGTGACAGACACCTAACAAGCTCATAAATTTCCTAAATTCAAATGCAGAAAGGAAACAATTAAACTGAGTATACATTTCCAGATCTGGTATCCTAACTTCCATTTTATGCTAATTGACATGTTAAAATTTTGTGCTGGTTGGACTTTTTGAGACCATTGACTAAAATTTTGACTAAAAAAGAAGGAAGGTTTAATTAGACTAGAATCCTAACTATGTGATAAAAAGATTCAAAATATCCCCCTTGAAGTCATGACACTCAATTCCTGCTTCAGACAAAAGTAATCTGCTAAATAATTGTTACTAATAGCTCAAATACTCCATTGTTAAATTTTCATGCAAGGTTTCCATGCTAGAATATTCTGCTCAACTGAAGACATCTCAATTTCATAACTTTACTGCTTAAATTTGGTGAAAGTTTATTCCTAGCTTTCTTTCGCAGCAGTAACGTCTGCCTTGAGTTCAACAAATAAAAAGGGCAAAAACTAGCAGACCAGCTTTTTCTTTGGACAACATCAGACTGCTTTTACACATGGATAAATCTTGCTTTGGTGTGGTGGAGGTGCCTCTTTTAACAAACTGTATTGCTGACAGAAAAGAGCAAGATTTTACAGCCCGAAGCCGGGGGGAGTTCTGCCTTTGACCGGAGTCAAGAGCGTATCAGAGCACAGGTTACATCCCCTCCCGTAAGGCTCTGTCAGATCTGAGACACAGTCCTTGTTTGGGACTCTTTCTGTGCAAATCTTCTTCTGCTTTAACAAAATCAGAAATCTTTGACTCAGAACATCTTAAACAATAGCTCACTAAAGACTGGTTAGGCATGTGGGTTCACTTCCTGGCTTCCAGCTAAACTCTGTTTCAAAAATTGCATTATAAAGCAGTAATGGCATTATAGATCCAATACATTTGTTCAGTATCTTTGAGTAAATGGACACATATATAAAGAATGATTATGTATTTATGAACTGGAGAGGAGGTTGTGCTGGAGTTGAGATTAAAAAAGATATGACTCATAAAATCCTACCAGTCAGGGCTGAATTGTAAATTTCTGTGAAACCTGGTTATACTGTTTAGTTCTAATCCACTCTACTGAGCACATTCAGCCTAAATCATGAGCCTTCAATTTCTCAGCATAACATTTAGATACAACAATTGGGAATGACTATTTCTTTCAAACCCTTTTGAAGGAAAACATCTTTTTGACTAGGGTGAGCATATCCTTATATTCTCTTTTTTTTTTAAGCATTTCTTTGTAAAATTCTATTGAGGAAAATCAGAGAACTCCCATTTTTTTGTGATCTTCAGTTCTCTTTCTGTGTTTATGTTGAAGAGACTTTGACATGCAGAATTCTGCAAGCTGAAAATATGGCAAATACAATTGATGAAGCACTAATTTTCATGCATTTATCAGCAATTCAAATTCATTTTTGTGGTGAAGAGCTTTTCAACACAGCTTTCTATTAAAGGGTGGAGGGAAAGTAGTTCACTGTACTTGTCAGAGAGCACATATTTCATCCTGGTACTTCCTGAATTAAACTTTCTGACCATCTTTTGAGTTAGTTGAGTATCAGGTAGGTGAACTGATAATTTTATTTCAGCACTTCTGTGTGAAACATATGCATAAAAGGGAGCTGATCCTGTAGAGAGGTCAATGGGGCTCCGTGGGATACATGGAGCTTGGTGAGCCCTGGGTCCTGCAGAAAATGGGGCTCCTGAAGGCAGTGACTGCAATCACAGCATTGCACAACATCTCCTGTCCTTCCAAATGCCAGCATAAGGCTCCCAGTGCCTGCACCTGCTCACAGGGATGCTCTGCTTCTCCCTTTGTGCTTCACACACTTCATGTGCCTCACCTGCTCTTTGACTGTTTTTCCCTCACCTTAAAATTTAGGCAAGATTTCTCCCTGTATCATTAAGTTTGTTTTAAGACATGAATAATGTTATTATATCAAGCATTTTCCCCTGCAAATGCATACATGTATATACATAAATATGCATATGTGGTCTGATTTTCTGTTTGCTGTGAAAAGGTATTCAATATCATATTTTAGAAAAATCTTTTGGCTTTTACTGGGGAAAGCATGCTGGGTTTTGCCAGATGTGTAGTTAGTAAGAGTAATTAAATCAGCTGGGTTTGCAGGTGGTATGTGGGAGAATATTTCTTGGTTTATTCTCAATAAAAATGGAATTATAAAAGTCAATCAAATTTTTATGTTGAGGATTTTTAGCAAAAATTCAGGGCCATATAGTTGAATAAGAGGAGAAAACAAATATTCATTTGTATCAAGACTGTAGAAATCTGTTTTCCTAATCAGATTTCTCACAGGAAAGTTTATTTTTCTATAGTTGCCACCTCCTTTTCAGATACTGCTCATCTCTGGAATTCCCCCACAGTTTTTCTCAAGGTCATTTTCCAGTGCTCAATCAGATGATTCTCTGCTGCTTCCCCCTCAGCATTGCACTTGTTTTCTTTCTGAGGTGTTAGGTTTTTATCACCAGTCAGTGCTTTTAGTGAGTCACCTCCAAGACCATATATGAACCTCTGTTCTGGTAAAGGTTATAAGCCTTCAATCTCTTAGGTCCTATAAGGGAGTCTGGTTATTTTTTTGGTTTTGGGCAAGTCCAAATAATAGCCCAAGCATAATGTTCCAGAAAAACATTACAAGAAATAGAAGTTCAGCCTAACTTATAATACTTGAAATAATTATGGTAATGTAAAATGTGACATATATCATATAGAGTGTTAGGATAAACATTTTCTGTATCCTTTTTTACAATAGCTTGTGATGGTAATGGTGAAGTAATGCAGTCAGATGAAGCTTTTACTGCTAAAACCTTTAACCCAGGCAGTACATGTACATATATTTCCTGTCCAGACTTTTCACATAGAAAAGCTCTGTCAAGAATTATTCACACGGCAGAAAGAGGAAGAGTACAAATGACATGTCAGTTGCAATTTCAATGTTCCTTGCAATCCCTGGAACATCCCTGGCATAAAGCAAAATCAGACAACTGGACCAGATGTCAGGAATGTTAATGTGTGTCTTTAAGGTCGTATTTCATTTTTATTCTTTTGAAAAGAATTGGGTTTGGTTTCTGGGTTTTTAGGAGGGAATAAAGAGATTTTCATTACCCAATAATAACCAGTGTGAATGTGAGAAGCATATTTAAAGGAATTCTCAGTTTAGTATCACAGCTGCTGTAACTGCCTCTACTCAGTTCCCTCTGTAACAGTTAATCACTATAAACCTTTTAAGAGTAAAAACCAGATCAATTTTTCAGTAGTTTCATTCAAGTTTACAAAGCATGAAGCTAGTTAATATCCACCACTTCTGTTTCTAAGTTTTCTAAAGAGAGAAGGTTTTAGAAAGATTTTGTATACAACAGTTGCTCTGTTCAAAAGCTGTGTAGGATTCATTTGTCGATTTACAGTGGTGCAATTTTTTAAAATTCATAGAGAATTTAAAATATGTCTTGCCAAACGAGGAATGATTCCTTTTGTTAAACATATATGTTAGATTAAATGCCTCTCTTCATACACTGCTTATTACGTTAGACAGAATTCATTCTGTTGTAAGAACAGACTGCTTGGTTTGATGGAATGTGCTGCATTCAAGGGAGAGAATTGAATAGTTTGACAAAATGCATTTTGTGGATGGATTAGGCACAGGAGAGTGAATTGTGGCGTGTTGTCTAAGAAAAACACTGAAGAATTGATTTCAAAATGTTGAGTATGGAATGGATTGGAGTAGTTTAAAACATGCACATTATTGATCAATCAGATTGAGAGGCCTGACAAAAAGTAAAAAGTGCCCACAGAACTCATTCTGTCAATGGGGATGTTTTTCATCTACCTGCATCCTCAACAAATTGTATTTTCTTGTATACTTCATGTGCTTTTATCAGCACAATGCCACTTTCTCCCAGTTTCTTTCACCTCTCACAATAAAAATGGTTACCAAAATTCCTTACTGTGACAGATTTCACAGGCAGTGCATAGCTCAGCTGCTCCTGTTTGTACATGCTTTTCTGGCCTAGAGAAGGATCACAAGGAGAGTTTGGGCAGCTGGGCATTTGGCTACAAATCCGTCTGCTGCAGATCCATCCATTGAATCGGGTGAGTAATGTACAGGTAGAAACCCATCAAGGTCAGTGTTTTGTGTTCAAATGCCTGACACAGGGGAGCAGGGAAAGTCATATCCCTGCACCTGATGTTTATTAGACACTTAGTAATGGTGTTCAGAAAATCCCAGGTGCTGAGGGAAGAGGAAAGTTAACTAGAGCATAGTGAGAGCACTCAGAGGCTGAGACACAGCTCCCACCCACAGAGTTGTGTTTGTTGCTGCTCAGGATAACTTCCCAGCCACATGCCTGCGTCAGGCTGGCCCTTTCCTCTCTGGGAAATGTCAGTCTAGCAGCTCAGGTCTTTAATATTTAGCTGTAGGAAAATTTGGTTCATATGCACAGCATGTGTACCTGCTTTATGAGTAACCTTAAGGAGCTTTGCTTTTCTCTAAAGAAAAAGTAGTCATGTTTGACTTCTGCAAGTATGGGGGAAATGCTATAACAAAAGCATAAAAAGGGCATGGATACAGCCAGTTTTCTAGAAAAGCATACAAAAAGATTCCAAAAACTGAATTGGGTGTGACTGCAAAATTTAGGCACACCTAATATAAAAGAAGAATGATTTCCCTTTTTTAACCTTTAGTCATTTTGTAAATACTTTTAGAAGTCAAATCCAAACACTCTCACCCAGAAAAATCCAATGCCATTGAGTGATATGCAGAAAATTACTTTTCCAATATCAACAAATGAACATAATTGAGCCATAATCTCATATTGCATTTTACAGTGGGCCTTGTTTAGGTGAATTCAGTGACTTCTAGATGGGATATGTTCCAGGTTGACATAGTAGCACTGTCTGGGATCTGAAGGCGACATGACTAGATCCTCACAGACCCACTTGAATAATATCTATGAACCTGTTGAAATTTTAATTTGAGAAGAGTACATTGTTGGCATATGAAGAAGCTTTTTGTTTTTTTTCCCTCTATTTCAAAATTGTTATCACGACTGCTTTGTATCAAACACTCTCATAAGAGTTCATAATGCTGCATAATAGGGGTAGGTTGAAGTGTTTATGAATTGTTAATGAATAATGTTAACTGACCAAAGTTAATAAAGATTCATTAAAATTCATAAAATGGTTCATGTATATTTCATTGCGAACATAAAATGAGATACTTTTCAAAACATGCATGTTTCCTGAAACTTAAAATTAGGAATTTTCAGAGGCATTAATTAGTGGAAAGCTGAAGAAAAAGGTTATGATGAATGTACAGTTTGAGCTATTTTGAATAACTCTTCTGTATAAGCTTATAAATTATTCAGTACAAACCACTTATGTAATATTTCTTAAAGGTAAAAGAAGCATCCTTTCAGGGTTGGTTGCCCTTTCCTTAAACAAAATAACAGTTACATTACTGGAACCAAGTTACAGAAATAAATTGATTTTTCCCTCCAGGGCAGGCATCTGTTACTTCCTAAAGTAAAGAAATGCTCAAGGAACATATGGTTGAAGGGATTTGGCAGGGTTCTGTTATAGAAGAAGAGATGTATATGAGATTGAAACAGGAAACAGGAAAGTATCTGATTCAGCCAGTAGATTGGCAGCATGTTTTATCTAAATTTAAGTCAGTTTCTGAGTTAAGAACAATTCAGCTTCTTAACACAAAAGGAAGTCAGGCCTTATCAGCTGGGTAACAAACTTAGCTCAGACTTAATTCTTCATAGTTGGCTAGGCTATGGTCCTAGTCAGATGTTCAATTTCATTAAATTAATGCCTTGGGGTAAGGGTTAAGGGTTACTCTCATGAATAAACATTTCAGAAGTGCACATATCACATCCAGAAAGGCTACTGAAATAGCATGTAAAAGCCAGTGAAAACTGGGTATCTGGCTCTGCATTTGAAGTCCACTATTCATTTTGAAATAAAGTCACCAAAACTAATAAAATGGGGATTTATCTTCCTTGAAAAGGGAATGTGATCAGAATTCAAAAATGTTAATTAAAACATTGTGCATTTTCTATAGACTGGAGGCTTTCAGTCTTAGATTATTTCCAATTACTTTTATTTTTGAACTCTAGGAATAAGGATGGGGATAATGTCATACTCATGATACCCAGACAACTTAATAGAGCCTGGCAAATAGATTTGTGGCAAGACTTTTCTGGAATGGTTGCACTTGAAAAAAAGAGTGTTTTTTATATTTTTTTGGAGCTGCAAGCTAAGTTTCTGCTCTTATTCATTTGTCCTCTTTGTGGTAAGGGTTATGGCATTTGCATTATTAACCCTCTTTTAGATGCATTGCCACTTGCCTTTGAGTGAAAGAGAGAGGAGTCAAAGACCTTCTTATTTTTTCTAATCTGTGCAACTTTGCAATACAAATCAATGGAAAGTGAGATGCTAAACTTCCAACATCATTTGTCAGGATACTGATGAATGACTGTCACAAAAATAATTATATGAAAAATCTAGACTCCAATGGAATAAAGATGCTATTTCCAAACAGGTATCAGTAAGTTGTAGTCCATACTGCTTTTCTGCACCCATCTTACTGCTTAGAAGTATCTGTTCTCTTTAATAATTCAAGGAATCTTGTGTTTTTAACCTAAGGCATATTACTAACAACCTCTGAATGTTATTGCTGGAAGGGCCCCTCCCAAAATATGCCTTTTTTCCCCCATGTGGAATTGGCTGCATCATGAATTGTGCACTTGTTTTCATGCAATATTGAGTGTTTGAGTATCTTCACTCTTCTGAGCTGCAAGGGAAGGGGGCTGGAGGCGCTTGGAGTGTCCTCAAGAGAATGGGTGTGCTACAATGAGAAGGGTCAAAATTTCCTGGCAGCTGAGAGCAAAGAAGCTGTCAGTCAAGGGAAGATGTGAGATAAATGTAAGGCAAAGGTTTAACTTAGCAGAATAATTCTGTTGTTTTAAAGAAGCCCTTTTAATCAGCAGATTTGAAAGGTACTCATTATTTTTATTTTACTGAAGGCACAGAGATGTGAACTGAAGCCAATGAAATTATGCAGAAACAATGCAGAATTAGAGCATGGGTCCCTCTAATCTCAACTTGCAGTTTATCTTCTAACCATACCACCTTATTTTGTCTCAAAGTAAGCTTAAAAAGTATGAGACAATAGACTGAAGCTTTCCTGGTTTCCTGTGTTGGATCAACTGCAGCCTGGAATGATGTCACGTTGTTTTCTTGTGAGTGGTATGAACATCTCCTTCCCCAGAGCCACAGTAAATGTTTTCTGTTTTCTTTCTTTGGAGGACACATTTTTTTTTACTTATGTTCACATGACAGAGATTTTGGCCACAGGCTGTTTACAGGTTTGATTGTCATTACCATATATGTGTATTTTCTTCATTTTTATTAAGATTTCATTCCAATGTGTTGATTTACCATTGCTAAAAGACTTTTTAAAGAAGTATTTGGCCTACCACTGAAACAATTTCTCCCATCTGCATATTGAATGACTTGACAATGTCCAGATGAAGAACTGGATGTGCTGGGAGGTATTTGGACAGATATTTAGCACTTTCAAGTGCTATGCCATTGGGTGGGATGAGCAAGACTGGAGCAAGTTTGGGCTGTAGAATTCAATCCAATCCAATCCAACAGCAGTAGCAAGAGTTATGATCTCTGATGGCCCAAACTGTCAGGGACATCAGCAATGAAAAGAATGAAATTAGATTTTATCTGATGTATCCAGAGAGTTTTTGCTACTACTGTACTTCTACTAATGTTTGCTCCAGTACAGTAGAGCAAAGCCTGATGTCATTGGTGAATCTTAACTTTACACAGCATGTTAGAGCACGTTTAAGGTTTACCATTTGGGTTATGAAGTTTTCCAGTTTTGTTTTGTGTTAAGTTGTCACCTCCTATTTAGGCACATTATATGTGAAACTCTCTCTACTGCTACAAAGGCCACCCCAAAAGCAAAATGGCACATTCAGCACAAGAAAGTTCTCTGTGCAGATCTGAGTGAATGTCTGAGCACTCAGGTTTAGTTCAGCTTGAAACAAGCAGGTCATTTCTATGATTTTAAATTTACAAGGTAAAACCCACCCCACATATAGCTACTTTGAAGACAAACCCCAAGCTACTGAAAACTTAAGATAAGTCTTATCACTAAAAAAAAATTTTCCTTAAGTAAGGGCTGATCAGCATTCAGAACCACATTCAGATGATTACTCCAGACTCCTGTGTTTGTAGAAGCAGGAGAGAGTGAGAAATAAGGCAGTATTTCCAGCCTGTACTTTCTCAAGCCATAATTCTGTGCATACACTCAAAATGTCTTCCCATATTACAAGTACAGAGCTTGTACCTGCAGCACGTCAGAACTCTTAAGGTGATTGCACATGTATAGAAAATGTCATACTATTTAATGGGAATATAAAGATTTATAAGAGGAGAATGAGGAGAATTTTGCATTTTTCAATTTTGAATTGCTTTAGGCATGATAAGAAAGAATTTATATTTTGAAAGAGATAAACCTTAGGTGATTGAGATGATTAAGAGACACGTGTTTGCATGTGAGAAAGAGATGTAATTTCTTGTACCCTAGTGCAGTGCTCTGACATGAGACAGAAGTAGAAGCCTGGTTTGGTTTTGTTGCAAGGCAGATACAAGAAAGTTAGGTGAGTTGTAAAGGCTGAGGAGGGAAGATCAGCCTAGGACCATAGTGTGAAGGAAGTTTTGAAAAGAATCTTTGAGATTTCTTTGTGTTAGAAGTTATGTGCAATAGAATCCTGTATGGAGCTGACAATTTTTACCTCTACATGTTATACAAAAACAAAACAAAACAAAANAAAAAAAAAAAAAAAAAAAAAAAAAAAAAAAAAAAAAAAAACACCAAACCCAAACAACCAAAACAAAAAAAAAAAAAAAAAAAGGAAAACAAAATATTATTAACATGAAGCTCCAGCTTTCAGTAATGGGTTGTAGGGAAAAGTGAGTTTAAACCTTTAGAGTGTTTCAGGAAGGAAAGTGATAACACAATAAGGTATAGAGACCTAAACTGTAGTATCAAATTTAATGTATGACTCCATTTTTATGGAGTCATGGGGAAATACACCATGAAAGAAAAGGTACTGAAGCCAGTTAGGACACAAGGAATGATAGTTCATGGCTCAAAGAATTTAAATGTGATACATTTTTCTGAGTGGTCAGAGATGTTTAATGAAGACTTTACTGTCATCCCTCATGATGGGAGTGAACATATATGCTGGTAGCCAATATCTAGATCTTCTAGCGAGAAGAAACTGTTAATGGTGATTAATGGTATTACTGCTTTTGAAATTCTGTTCCTTCAGATAACACTGAAATTTGATTTAGGTTTCTGCTTTACATAGTTTGTTATGAGAACAACATTAGAAGAACATATCTGCCTGAATGAATGCCTTCTTGCATTTGTCTCTTGCACACCTACATTTTGGTTGCATTTGAGTAATTTTATGTGTATGACAATATCAGATTGAGCACTACTGTTAGGTGTATTGAAAAGTAGGAAAAGGATGATTTTTCTCCTTATGTTGCTATATCTCCAGTAAAATGAAAAATTTTGAGTCATGTCTGGGATTCCTTTTGTGTTTCACCCTCAGAACTTTTTCAATGTGTTTTCCATTGTGCTCAGCTTTACAGGATATCTAAAACTGCAAAGTTATCAAAAGTTCTGTTACATTTTATCTGGTTTTCTCTGAATAACAAAAATGTCTCTTTCCTTCTGAATTCTGAATCTTTAGTCAGTTTTAATCTGTCTTCTCTTGCAGTGGGTTTTGTAAGTTTCTTCAATTTTGTGCCATTAAAAAATATTTCAAAAGTTTACATGTAAAGTTTCGCTGAAATCAACTGAAGAACTGTAGGGCTGAACACAATAAGCACTGCGGTGTAAGCCATTTTTTCTTTTGTTCAGAAAAGAACTCTTCTTTGCCTCACCTGTCACTCTTTTGCTATTTTGGTTTAGCCTGAGAGAGGTCAGTACAAGATGATATTCTCTAAGTCAGGATCACAAACCATCCTTTGCCAAATAATACATTTGTAAATTGTATGTGGTATGTGTCCCACATAAGCGCTTTCTGCAACCATCTGATAGCTGGAAATCACAGTTATACTTTTGATCCTTCTTAAACTTTTGAACAGTATTAGGCATCCACCGTTCCTCTTGTGCTTCCTCTGTCTGCAATGAGATATTTGTAAGATTTGCCAAAGGCTTTCCTGCTTCCCCTGCTACTTACTTCATAATGATGGGATATTCTTCTAGATCTCCTGGCTTGTCATCTTTTATTACATCTAGTTTCCAGACTTTGTACTATCTTGTAATCATAAAATCTTAGCGCATTTTACCCTTCTCAGAAAACTCAGCTCTGGTCTCCAATGTGTGATCTTCTTTGTTTTCTTTCTCAGCACTAAGGCAAAGCTGTATTTACAATCAGAGCAATGTGTAGACTTTGTTTTTCTTATGAATTCCTGACTCACTTCACCCCAACCATTCATCTCAAGATTAAGGTATTTGAAAACTGGGCAGTGACATGGCTTTAAGAAGAACCATTATTTATTTGTTTGCATTTTATAAAAATGTGTCTAAGTTGGAGTAATGCTGTTGAAAAGACTAATGACTGAGTTGTCTTTCAGGTGTTTTTCAATACCACCCAGAATAATTTTCTCCAAACCCCACCAGGCACTGAAGTCAGACTGACAGGCCTGTAGTTTCCAGCATGCTCCTGGCAAGAGCCCTTCTTGAAAACCAGGAAAATGTTTGTCAGCTTCCAGTCAGCTGGGACCTCTCTGGATTCCCAAGACTGCTCAAAAACTGAGAGAGCTTTTGCGATAACAACAGCCAGATTTTTTAAAGATTTTTGGATGAATCCCATCAAGGCCCAAAGATTTTTAGGGATCCAGCTGGATCCCACACAATTTCAGGGTCAGCTGGGAGTTGATCATTCTTGCAGTCATGATCCTCCAACTGAGGGCTCTGAGACCTCCCTGGTTTGTCATCCATACTGAAGTTAGAGGTAAAGAATGCATTAAACACCTCAGCATTGTCATTGTCCCTGTTTGTGAGGGGATCATTCTCATCCTCATCCCCCTCCTCATCCTACTCTACCTATGGCCACTAAGATATTTAAAAAAACTCTTTTTATTTTCCCCCACAGACAAAAGGGAAAGGACTGTAAAATGGTTTGGAAAGAAAACTTTGCCTTAGAATGAAAGGAATAAAGGTGAGTGATGCGTGAGCAAACATATGGACTGAGAATCATATTTATCGTTAAAACACTCATATTATAGACCTGCCATGCTGCAGGACTGGGGGTACAAGTCCATCTTGCATATTACAGGAAGATTGACTTTGGATTAACTAAATATCATGCAAAAAGCCAGAAGTGCTGCCACATCAAAGCTATTACAACATCCCAGCTTTTCCTTAACATTTGAAGGACTGCAGAAAACAGGAAATTTTGAACAGGTGATTATACAGCTTGAATGGGATGAAGGTCAAAATGTTGATTTTCATATGAAGATGCAGATATTAAATCGGAAAGTATTAGGGCAGCCAAAATCATTCCAATCTATCTCCTTGGCTTATTTTTCTAGTGCATCCCTAAGCTACTTTATTGCCCAGGTAATCAAACATATATGTTCTTGATCCCAGTACAAACTTGTCATCCAAAAGCAGGATTTGCATTTACAGGTGGATAGGCATCATCCACGGCTAGAAATTAAAACTAATATTAAAAATATTAATATATTTCTGAAACGTGCCTGAATGTATTCATGCAGGAAATAAAACATTTTTATATGTATCAGAATTTTTCAAAGTATCAATACGTCTTTTCTGGATATTTAGATTTACTGTTTTAAAATCTATTCTTTGCACTGAAGTTCCTCTTCATCCCTTAGGTCTTATAGAAAAAAAAAAAAAAAAAAACATTTAGACTGATAGGCCACTAGCAGATATTGTAGCTGGAAACAGTGTTAGGCAATTCTGAGGAACAACAGATGACACGTCAACTTTTAATAGGCCATCTCTATAATTAAAGTGAGTCCAGATGTGACCTGTAATTTCCAAAGAAGTTACTGCAGTCCCTGAAAGAATGTAATAATAGTGAATCTCATAACTGCAAAGCCACTTCTTCCTGATGGAAGCATCAGGAAAAACAATAAGGAAACAATGTAAATGTCTTCCAGATCAATTATTTTTTTCTTTTTTTTTTCCCTTGGAAATATATGATTATGTTTTGTTGGTTTTTTTTTTAATTTTTAGATATGTGTATTTATTATATAAAAGTTTTTGGAAAGCTTTTTCTCCATTTCATTGGAAGTTTTTTTCCCACACATCTTGCAAGGATGTAAGTCTGGTTGTATGATGAACACCCAATCTGCCCCTTGTTAATCATTTGCCATGTACCCTGTTTTCCATCTTCCTTCCTATTAAGTCCTCTTGATTAAACTATCTTCTTTTGTCTCACCTTCACTTGTATGAAAGTCTGAATCTCTGTAACTAATGTTTCTCTAAGCTACTAAGTCCCTTCCAATCATAAAAAATAAAGTATATTTGAGTTTAGAAGGTTTGCTGCTGCTAAAGCATCCAGTTTTCTACTGATTCTTCAGCCTGTATACCTAGAGTGTCATTTATAGTGAGGTAACTGAGAAAATCTTCAGAAACATTGCCTAAATTTTCAGAGTCATGTGAAGATATCACAAACTACTCCATTCAAAAAGTCCTGAGGAGTATAGAGCAGGAATTGGATGTTGAATTCCAGCATGGTGATTAAGCAAGCAAACTCTGACTGGTTGCTATGTAGCTTTCCTAGCTGTGACTCCTTGTTTGATGGGAAACTCCAGTAGTTACCTGACCTGTTTCTCTGTACACCAATGTGTTCCTGAAACTCTGAGTGTGCTCTGGACATACCTAATATGTGCCAGCAGCAACTCCCTAGCTACCACCCCAATGGAACTTTTTGGGCTGGTTTATGATCTTTTAAGGTTTCCAGTTGCCACAGAGGTAGCACTCAAGTGGTTCACCCAGGAAAAATTCCCTCCCCAGCCTTGGCTCTGCCCAGGGACACAGCACCCACCTTTTCAGAGAGTGTTTTCCCCTGAGGCTAGTACTGGAGTGTGGGAAAAGAGACAAAACTTCCCTTGTCTTTCTGGTGGAGTTTGCAGGAAGGAATACCAGATTTGGGAGGACGGAAGGAGACAGCACAAGTAAAAGCCTGTTTGTGTACCAGAGGTTAGAAAGTTAATTTCAGAGAAGGAAATTTGGACTCTGTTCTCACACACAGATATTCTTATTCATCCTGTACAGAAAGGTCATGATGAGAGAGAAATGTAGGACCCAACTCCTAGGTGAGGGCAACTACTGTACCAAGCTGTGAGCTCTCCCTGGGTCTTTCTTCTTGGTCAGTGCAGAATGCCTAACAGTGGTGCTGGTGTAGGAGGAAGAACAGAATAGTTCCACTCCTTAGACTTGTGGTGATGTTAGAGCTGTGGCTTTCATACTTCCTGGATGAGCATACCGACCACTAGACAATTTAAAAAAAAAAAAAAAAGTACTGTAGGAAATAAAGTGTATTTATTTGTAAATGCAACCTGCACTTTAAAAGAGGGAAAAAGGAAAGCTATCTTAATTTCTTAAAAAAAATAGTTGTTTTTGTCTTAAAAGGCAGATTCTGACCTTTTGGTTGGATGGATGCTAGCAGTCATCCTCTGGAAAGACACAGTAATTCAGGCTATGTATTCTGTTCACAGTATTTATTAGTTCTATTTTCCCAGCATGCTACATTTTCAAAATCAGTCTAGAGTGTTCGGGGTATTTAGGAAATTTGCATTTTGATCCTAGGCCTGGAATTTCCCACTGGCTGCTATAGGCAGTATATTCGATACAACATTAGGAATGTGAGGCAAATGTGCAATTAGGACCCTCTGTTTCTTACAGTGGGTTCAAGACTTCACCTGGGCTGGGGATCTGCCTTGTGGTCAAAATCCTGTGCTTTCAAGTCTTTATTGAATGTAGCCTGAAATATTTTTTTCCAAAGGCACAAATCAAAGATGGAGGAGGGACCTGAACCGCTAATTTTCATTGTCTGTATACATAATGAATTTATTACCACCATTTTATTCTGAAATAATTTCCATTATGTTCTTCAAGAAAGGCATTATATTGCATGGCTCTATTCATCACTGAGAACTGAAAAATTGTTATGATACAAAATGCTTTGTACTGGTCATAATTATACAGAAAGACTAGAAATAAGACTAAAATATTTCTGTTATTTGCCATCATCATAATTTAACAATGTCAGTAAGAAGCTGACTTAAAAAAACCCATTAAAGGTCCTTGATTTTTCTTGAAGACATTGTACCAGTCTACTCCTTTTTGCAAAATTCCTCTAGGAATTTCATAAGCACTGCTTTGATTTTTTTTGTCCAACCTATCTTATACAAAAGCGAATTTTACAGCCAGCAACATAAAGAGTATCCCAATGACTTTTATGAAGATTTTGAGCAATACTTATTTGTTCTGTAATGTAGCAATTGGTTTTTATGAAACTATATATTTTGTCATATAACCAATTGCTTTGCTCTAAATGTATTCAGCAGTATAGGGCTTTCAGTCGTCAAAGTGTTTCCAAAGGCTTTTGCTACAATTAAATTGATTCTGCACAGTGTGTATATAATGATAATTGTAATGGCACTATTATTAGAAGGAGGTTCTTTGGGGTTGATAACTTGGAGGTCATTTTTAGACAGAAATTTTATCACTATTAAATCATTGGGTTTTTATGTGAACTACAAACTGTAAGACAAGACTTGAATTTTGCTCATAACATGCTTATTTTGTTACTGGGGAAGAGGTGATTAGGGTTCAAGAAATTAATCTCAGTCTCTGCAGGTGATATTTCTCATAGTTCTGCTATCTATTCCTGTTTGACATAACCTTTTCATTTCGTTGCCAGTACAATACTGGTCTCGTGCCACTCTGTACTTGGTCACTGCACATTTGTGCAAGAGAGGAAGGACAAAGTAGGTGAAATCCTGTGGGGTTATGCTGACATGGAGAGAAGCAGCAAGAGGACAAAAGACTGTGACAAGGTGATAGGACTTCTATTTTTGTGGGACTGTACACATGTTCTTTCTCAGAGGGGCATTTATTAAGTTGTTCTTTTATCTGAATCTCCCATGGCAAATCAGGGACAAGTGGAAATGCAGTGACTGGTTCTAGGTGAACAAAACAAACCCAAGGTCTTTGAAGTTCCTAAACACCCTTTTAGAATTTAGAGGAGTGTTACTGGACTGCAAGAGAAAAAACCTTCATAGAGGAGATGAGACTCAGAAGTCATGGGTAAAAAAAAAAAAGAGAATAAGAATAGGGGTAAAGCTGTCATTTCATAAAAAATTTTAGCTATTAAATTGTTTTGCTACTAAAGAACTTCAAAGAATATTGAATAGGGAGAAACTTTTCTCATTGAAAGTAACATCAATAAACCAGTTAAAACTTGAGATAATATCACTTACTGAGACGTTTCATGAAATCATTATTCTTATCTATTAGGAAGAAAGCTCTAACGGTTGTATTGGCAAAAATTCCTTTTAAGTATAATTTTTCAGAAGCTGTCCAGAATGCCAAGAAAAGAGACAGAGATATGAAATCTTCTAAAATAGATAATGTTTGCAATAGCAATGCATTGCAGGGTTTATGTAGAGGTCTTCACAAGATGGTTGCCAGTATTGAAAATTGCATGTTTGAAACCTAACTTTGTTTTGGCAGAAGTTTCTGACTTCTGGCTGAAATGAAGGCCCAGCTTGTTCAGCTCAGCCCTGATAACCTGTCAGTCCTTCATGGGAACTGGGGAGTTGCATGGCTGACACTCTGACAGTTGGTCTCACTAATATCCTGAGATTCTTGATCTTTTGATATTTGGTTTATGTTTATGTTTCTTAAGCAGTTCATGTCAAACAAAGCAAGGGATTAGATTTTCATATGACTATCAAAGAAAGGCCCGAGCTGGCTTTTCTTGGCAGAGTCTTTGGCCAGTTTTACACATAAATCCAGCTCCTCAGCAAACTGGTAAAGGAAAAGAACAGCTTTAACACAGACTAGGGAGATGGGGAGATAGTGGCTGTAAGCAGAGGTATGGGGAAATTCTGGAACCTTAAATGAGGATCCTTTCCCAAAGAGAACAGTTCAAATAAGAGAATCTGTCTTACCTACAGGTACCTCAGCTCCCTCAGCCGAAAGTGTAGCTGTCTGTGCACTTATCTGTGTTCCCCTCTGTTCTAGAAGAATATCCTAGACATGTGGTTTAGCCAATTTTGGAAGCAGGACACTAGATTGGATGGACTTTTGGTCTAATAGTGCAGACTGTGCTTTTTATTCTGCTCCTTTACCTCTCTTTCTCCATGAATATAATGTCTTTTACCCTCCTAAACCTTCATTCTCCTCTCCTGCACCCAAATGTTCTCTTGTCTCCAACAGTCCTCCCCAGGCTGCCTGCTGGTGTCTTGTTTTCTTGCATCAGCTATCCTCCTGCTCAGTGCCCTCTCTGCTGCCATTGCATAAATCAGTTCTTCATATGCCTCTGTAGAGGCTAGGGTTACACACAACATTATCACTGAATTCCCTTTCCTTACTGAGTGGAGTTCACTAGAGCATTAGATCCCTTTGCATGATTCTGTGCTCAATGAAATCAATGCTAACAAGAATTAAAGGATTTTAGTCTATGCATACCTTTCTCTGTTTATTCACTGTAAGGATTTCTGCACAAACTGCTTACGAGTTTATGTCTTTCCACCAAGTTCAGTTTTCAAGTAAGGACCACATTTTAATGCAGATAAATTGAGAATAGGTGCCTTTGTCTTGCCTCCCTCTGTATTTGGGAATTCTCAAATCTCTCAGTGTAAAAACCTCTTGACCTACTTTTCCTTGAACCCTGTTCTGCAGAACACACAAAGAAAAACCAAGACAAACATCCCTCAGAACAATTATTTCCCCCAGTTGGTTTCCTGCATGGCTATTTGCTCTGTCACTGTGAGTTCTGATCAGCAGAAAGCTTTGTCCTGTATAAAAGTTTCTGTGAAGCTAATTTAGGGCACAGCAAGGGTCTCATTTAAGCAAAACAAAACCCAAGCAAAGCACAGCAATCCAAGTGTTTTTGTTTTGTGTCAGAGAAATGTATAAATATTTTACCATAATTGCCTAGGAGGTTATGGTGAAATATCTCTTTCTCTGGAAAACAGGAAATGATCTTTATTGAGGTCCATGTTAGTGTGGTGTTAGTGCAATCAACTTCATGAGACAGCAACACTCAAGGCTCTGAGTTGGATAATTTTTGATTATGTATCTGTTTTTTCTTTTCTTTAGTTTGTTTGGTTTTGGTTTTGGGTGGTCTTTGGGTGGGGTTTTTTTGTTGTTGTTGCTGGGGTTTTTTTATCAGGAGTTTTTTCCTAAGTCTGAAGACTTTTGTTTTGTCCGTAAGGCTTAAAAAGGAAAAGTCAAAAAAATTTTTAAACATTGAAACATTTCTCTAAGTGGGAAAATGACCTAATGTAGTTGTAACTAGTCTATAGCCCCATGGAATACGAACATTGAGTTTCTCTGATCTGTTTTGCCCTAATGATTGAAGAATATAAAAACAGACTGTTACATAAGTCTATGTGATATTATACAAAGGCTTAGCTTCACATTTCTTTATTAATTAATCTATTTGGCAAAATTTATGAGTTCTTTGCCAGACTGCAGAATCGTGGAGTAAAAGACTACTACTATAACATATATACAGTATTTTCTGTCATTAGTAGTGCTCAAATGTAGTGTTTAAATAAATTACAGGTTTTCTTTGAATTGTACTTTGTTAATTTATCTGCAAGTATTGAAAATTCAAACTTGTTATGGTTTCAAATTTATAGGGAACATTGCCCCATATCCACTAATCCCACCAGGATTTAGTTTGTAGATGCTTAATTTTTGAAGCCCAAGCAGTGAAAAATTTAAGGGATCATGGCATTCAACAGGACTGTTGCTTTGTTCCAGGCTTAGACATGGTGTTAAATACAAGTCTGAAGGGATGCAAACTGCTGTGAAGAATACAGTAGATGAATTAATTCAGTATTTCAAATTGACATGCTGGTTACATGTAAAAAGTTTTTCAGCTCTGATGTCTACAGAGAATGCACAACACACCATAAAATCTCAGCATCTTCTTGATTATTTTGTATTAAGTATTCTCTAGTCAGGATCTTCAACTTCTGTCAGAGATGGTGATTGCATTGTAATCCCTCTGAGCAGATGATGTATATTTGTGAGTGTGCTGATCCCATGAAGTCAAAGTCAGAACACTCACTGGTTGTGCATAAGGGTATGTACATGGAATATTGTCATATAGCTGAGGCTTAGAAATGTTTTATGTATCAAATGTGAATAAACATGATCTTCTGAATTTGATATTATTTCCCATGGATGGGGGTCAGCCCCTAGTTCAGGTTTTGAAGTGAAGAAGCCGTCACTAAAATAACTGTGGTGACTCATACAACTGTGAATGCCCTCCCAGTAACACAGTTTGTGACTAAACCTCAACTGAAGATAAAATCCAGAGCTAAACAAAATGAGCATAGCAAAGAAGAGCAAAGAAATGACCAGCTTCTTCAAAACTTGCAGACTGCTACAGGAAGATACAAGCACTTGAAACAGGCTGACAGGGGCCAGCATGGCCAAGGAGAAAGGTATGGCAGGGCACTACATCTTGGGTTGTGGCTATGTCTGCATCCATCATTGCTTTCATAGCTTCTTCCTTTAGCACAGCAAGCTGCTTAAATTGCTGTGACTCATACTGGAGGTCAGAATGCTGCCTACAGTAAAGTGATGTTATTTAGTGCTCTATCATGTGGCCCTCTGGGCACTTATTGGACAGCTCTGTGAAACTGGGATATTCTTGTAAAGCCCCTGTAAGGGCTGTGCAGCTGTTTTGCTGAGTGAGCATTTATGGTGGCGAATGTTTTCCCAATTTTCAATAAGGGATAGAAGAATGATCTTCTGTACCTGTAGGTAAATACAGACCAATCAGTTGCTGTCATTGGTCACAGCCAGAATGGGTTTGCGAGGGGAAAGTCCTGCTTATCACAAACTTATTCTCCTTTTATGGTACCATTACCCACCTACTCGATCAAGGGAAGCCAACTGATATAATCTTTAAGGATGTCAAGTTTTTTGATACTGTCTCTCACAGGATCCTTCTGGAGAAAATGTCCAGCTCACAGCTGGATAAACACATGATGGGATGGGTGAGCAGCTGGCTCACGGGTAAGGCACAAGGATTACAGTGACTGGAGTGGCATCAGACTGGAGACCTGTCACAAGTGGGGCTCCACAGGGCTCCATCCTCAGCCTTGTGCTCTTCAACAGCTCCATAAATGACTTGGACACAGGACTAGAATCTATACTAAGGAAGTTTGCTAATGGTACAAAACTGGGGCTGTTGACTCCCACAAAGGCAGAAAGACCCTACTGAGAGACCTCAACAAATCAGAGGACTGGGCAGCAGGGGCTGGATTTTGCACCTGGGAGAGGGCAACCCTGGATGTACAGACAGTCTGGGGAACGAGAGGCTGGAAAGCAGTGCTGCAGAAAGGGCCCTGGGAGCTGCTGGTTGCTGGCAAGTTGAATATCAGTCAACAGTGCCCTGGCAGCCAGGAGGGCTGGGGTGCATCAGGGGCCTCTGTGTCCTGGGGAGCATCAGGCACAGCATGGCCAGACAGCTGAAGGAGCAGATTGTCCCCCTCTGCTCTGCTCTGCTCTGCTCTGCTCTGGGGTTACTTCACCTCAAGTCCTGCGTGCAGTCCTGTGTGCCACAAGCTAAGAATGATATAAAGCTATTTAAGAATGTCCAAAGGAGGGCGACTAAAACTGTGAAGGGTCTGGAGAGGAATTTGTATGAGGAGAGTCTGAGGTCACTTGGCTTGTTCAGCCTGGAGAAGAGGAGACTGGGAGGCCTCATCACAATCTACAACTTCCTCATGAGGAGCAGCAAAGGGGCAGGCACTGATCTCTTCTATCTGCTGACCAATGAGAGGATCCAAGTGAATGGCCCGACACATCAGGGGAGATTTAGGTTGGATATTAGGAAAAGGTTCTTCACCCAGAGGATGGTTGGGCACTGGAACAGGTTTCCCAGAGAAGTGCCAAGAACCAAGCCTGGCAGAGTTCAAGAAGCATTTGTACTCTAAGACACACAATGTGATTTTGGGATTTTTTCTGTGCAGGAGTTAGACTCAATGATGCTTGTGAGTACCTTCCAGCTATTCTCTGATATTCTATTATTCTATGATTTAATTGCTACTATTCCTCCCCATTTTCAAGTGTATATTTTTAAAAGTCAATAACGTATTTGCTTTGTAATTATGAAGAAAATAATTGTCGGAAGTATAAAAGTTCTTTAAAATGTTGGTAATATGTCAGCTCCTTATCCATACATGTGCATGAAGCAAATATTGACCTCAAGAGAATAAAACTCAGCAATCATCCATAAATAAATCGATCTGACAGCAAGTTCACATAGTGCTGCAGGCAACATCTTGAAACAGGTTTGCCTATAGTGAAATTTGAAAATTTGGAAGAACGCAGTGTGAAAACAACACCTACAGTTTCATTGGGTTGGAAATGTCAGCGTATCACAGATAAGAAAAAACTCAGTAATTCTGTGATGGGCATGAAGGAGAGTTAAAGATGGAATAGCATGCAGGTGCTGAAGTGTGGTATGAATCTTCACATTCCTAGAGAAAGGTCATTCAGGTACAAACAGAGTGTCATACTTATGGCAAATTTTTTTTGTTGAAACTAAAATCTAAATTTGTAATAAATAAAATACAGACTTGTGATGAGCTTTAATTTGCGACAATAGGCAGTAATTGATAGGTAGTTCTATATTGCAGACCTAATTCTATATTAAAGAATGGTTGAATTTATAAACAAGCTTGTGCATCAAGATAAGAATCTCTGACTGTATGTCTGTGGGGCAAAAATTTATTCTTGTGATAAAAAGAGCTGCATTGACACTTAGGAAATGTGTGTTTCAGTCCTGATCCCGTCTCAGACTTCCTGTATTATCTTTGAAAACTTAGTCTTTGTTTTTAACTGTAAAACTGGGATGAGACAATTTCCTCTAAAACATTCTTCAGTTTATAAACACTCTCAGTGAAGGATACTTGCATGTGTGTGTCCTGCATTGACCTTGAGTAAATGAAGGTCCTAAGACATGCTGTAACAAAAATAAAAACTATGCAAGTGCAGAAGGTGCCATTTGGTACAGAAAATGCTGTTTTGACAAAATTAACAATTCTTTGGATCTTGGCTAAGATGTTCATGACATTTCCACATGGGATTTTCCCATTTGGAGAATAAGTCTTCCAAAGAAAGTTCTCATAACATATTTAGCATACACACTTTCAAAATGTGATATTTAAAATTTACATTTTAGGAGAAATTATGTATATGTTTCTTTCTTTTAAATCAAGAACAAAAACACTGAAATGTCAATATATCAATGAAGTGGAGAAAACTAGTATTTACAATATGAAAATACTCCTCAAAATTCTATTGGAATTAGTTTTTTTACTGAGAATTCAGTTAAGGTTTCCTTTCTTCTGTAGAAAGTTAATTCCAAAGTGCATTCAATATCTTGACTTCATTATCTTTTGTTTTCTTTTACCCTAATGTTGATGCTTTTTCAATAATTTTCAGCTTACTTATATGTGCATGCTCTATAGTAACCATTTGAAAATGTATAGGTATTTACAAAAATAAAAGGAAACTAGTCTGAGTAGAGATTCTTATTGCAGAATTATCTTTACAATGCAGAGTCTTGCTTGCTCTTACAGTGCATTTTCACTGTGATTTATAAACTATGTATGCACAGCAGTTGCTGCTGAAGTAGTATGAAGGAAAATTAAGTTTGTAAGGATATCCGCTGTGGTAAAACGTTAGCGAATCATGGGTAATTCAAAGATAATATCATGTCCTGTTTCCTTTTTATTACCTTCTGCAATCTCATCTTTAGGATGATTCTTTCATCTGTGGTAATGCTTGTTTGGTTGCCTAGTTCTACAGGAACGGTTTTAAGACACTCAGCCTTAAACTGGCACTGTAATTTTATTTGTTTTGCTGTGGTTTTGGAATTTAAAATTTAAAAATGCAGAGATTTGAAAAAACAGCAATGTCATGCATATCATTCCTTATTTTACTAATGAAGCAGTGATGAGAAATAATATTTTAAGTCATTACTCCTTCTGAACATTAACAGTTCTAAATCTGGAAAATTCAGAGAAAGGAGAGGAATGTGTTGTTTAACACAGTCTTCAGTCTGGCAAATAAATTTTCAAAGGACAGTATTTTTCAAAAGATTTTTCTTTTGGGATAAATAATCACTGGCAATGAGCAAGGACCTGGAAAAAGTCATATTCCTGAGCAATATTTCAGACTGTTTTGGAAATGTTACAAACTGTTAATAGCTCTTGCCAAGCAAAGAAGGAAGGACAGGAAACTATGACAAAAAAGGTTGCTGGAAAATAACAGAAAAATCATAAATCCCCATGTTAGCTTATGCTCAGACAAAGAGAAAAGCCTCTTCTAGGTAATTTTGTGCTTGATTTTAAAACCAATACTGTGATTCAAAAAGGACCAAAAGGACCTGTTAAAATTTCACTCGTGTTTCTGTAAAAGGCATCCTTTTTTTCCACCTCCCACAAATGTCTTTTAGTAATAAGATCTCAAGGATATAGGATCTTAATGTACTTTAACTGCTTAGAATAGAAATAATGGGACTCATCTTTCCTAATTTGAGGCAAAGAGGTTTGTGGGATTTTATTTGTTTGCCTTTGTTTCTGATGAACTAAAGGAAAGTCAAGGGTGACACTTGCATTTAAATCTGAAAGTGACAGTAATCATAACAGTGATTTCCTGTAGAAGAAAGCCCTGTAGCTTAAACATCATTCCTGTGACAGGTATGTCACCTGCAAATACCTGTCTTCCTCTTCTGAAGTAATGAAAATCAGAACTTTCCTTAAGGGACTTATCAGTAAGGGGCTAAATTTGTAGACATTCAGTAGAAATTCAATGCTCCAATAATTCAGACTTCTTTTAAAGGAAAAATTTTTAAGTCAAATATGTAAGTGGACACTGTATTTTAGTAGCATGAAAACCAAAGTCTTTGCATAAAGAAATGGCTAATTTATAATTTTGAAGTGAAATTTCTCATTAACAAGCTGTATGAAAATGGTATGTGAATAGATAGAATTTTCATCTAATATTACACTGATACAAATGTGTTAAAAATGAAAGATATTTTCCATACTCAAAACTGTTGTGAAAATGTCCTCTAAACTATAAAACATTGATATAAGTGCTCACCTGGTACACAAGAAAGTACCCTGATTGGGTGAATAATATTAAATCATAAAATCTTCTAATAGTCTGGCATGGAAAGTGACCTTAATGTCCATCTAGTTCCAACCCCCTGCTATGGGCAGGGACACATTCCACTAGACCAGGTTGCTGCACCCCATATCTAACCTGGCCTTAAACACTTCCAGAGGTGTGTCATCCTTAACTCTGGGCAACCTCATGTAGGAAAGGTTGTGCTCACCTGGACAAAGTGGGGAAATGGCAGAGAGCAAGATCTTCTCATACAGCTCAATTCTATGGAGTAAAACAGTAACACCAAGGCTTTCCCAGCATCCATAGAAAATCATAAATGTGGAAAATTAAATTCCACTGGGATAACAGCAACTTCTTAATTTATTTCAGGGGAGACAGATATTTGCCACAGGACTTTTCTGATACGTTTTAGCCTAACAGCTAAAAAGAATCCATTTTCTGGGTGTTGGTTGTTTTGGGGCTTTTTTTTTTTTGGAGATGTTTATGTGTCTCTCTGATAAACCACAATGGTTGTGAATGAAAATGTCCTATTACTTGGCTGCTGTTGTAGAAATATTTTCTCTTTTTTATACTGCTTATAGAAGTGTTTTTCTTCTATGTAGTGATATTTGCTTCAAACAGTACTTTATGTTGCAGTGCATTTTCTTTAACAGGGTGGATTTCCTGCCACAGTTTCCTTTTTAACCTCTAAAACCTATGTCAGCAAATATGAAAGAGAATAAAAAAAGAGATGGCCCAATGAGAAATAGACGAATAGGGATTATTGAAATACTGTTGAGAAAGAGGTATTTCTGCCTTTATCTTTCCTCTACCTGTCAGTTTGTGAGCCCTGAAGGACTCACTGGCAATAGCCTGTCAGAGAAAATGAAATTGCCCTTTCAGGAGTGAATCAGAGACAAAAGTAACACTAGAAATGCAATTTTAGTAGGCGGTCTCTAAGCATATATTAGCTGCTATTGCTCAGAAATCTTCTTGCAATGCTTGCAAACCCTCAGTCCAACCAATTGGAAGTAAATTAGGCTTCTTTCAGTGCACCATTTACCTTGCTCTATTTTTTCTGTCCTTCCTCACATGGACTTGCACTCCCTTCCTGCCTCACTGACTGCATCTCACCAGCGGTTTCAAAACATAGAATTTCTTCTCCCACCTTTTAAGGGAGGTGAGCTGCAGGATAACACTGTGTGTAAGAAAAGGGGAATGTGGAAGCTAAGCCATCTAAGCCATTTGCTGCATTTTCTCACTAACTAATAATAGAGTTTTCAGGCTTTGCCTTGCCAAATGTCACAAGACAAGGAATATGGAGAAAAAAGAATTGGAAAGAAGGGGGCTTAAAAATATCACTTAAAGAAATATGTGCTGGTTTCCTTTTATTTCTCTCACTGCCTGACCTTCCTGCACCTTGCAAATATAGGGATCAGATTTAAAAGTGTTTGGGACAGACAGGCTCAGAAAAAAAAGAATTTACTTTTTCTTCCTATACAACACAAAATAGGATTTCTAGAGATTTTTCTGAGATTATTTAAAAAAAATGTAGAATGTTATTCTTACAGCACTAAGAATATTTATATTGCAGCCAAATTCCATTAATTTAAGATTATTTCTCTTGGTTTTTTTTTCCTTTAAAATATCTTAATAACAAGATATCTTTGAGTCATTATTTTCTTCTGGTCAGTGGTACAGAATAATATGCTTCTGGGGTAGATGTAGTGGATGACTTCACATTCATTCACCTTTTCAACTGGTTCTAGTTTTTTCTACTTTTTTTTTTACAGTTTTCTTTCTTAAGACAGCTTGTGTACAAATATGTTTCCAACAGATCTACACCTTTCCCCTGATTTGGGCTGGGGAAGGAAGTGAGTCAGGGCACCCTTTGGGCTGCTCTCTAGTGGATTGCTGAGCAAAGGTGAGTATTCTGCAGTCCAGTACAAGGCATAAATCACAAGCCATAATCCCACATAAGTATATTTGACATGAGTAAAACAAGATGTCATCAAGCATATATATCCTGGCCCACTCAATGGACTGAATATATAAACTTTTATCTTATAGGTTACTTAGTATGGGGTAAAATCAAGGTCCCTTTGGTGCTGCTCAGTGTGCTGTCTCAAGTGGTGCTGCAGCACCTTGCAGCAGTGGGATGAATTCTGGGTTTATTTCATGGCTGAAAATTGGCCAGCAATCTAGAAATTGTGTCCTGGAACTGCAAAAATTCATGTTTCTGAGTAGTCATCGTACTGTGAGCAGGGTTGCTGGAAGTGATGAGGCAGTTTGCTATCAATGAGTTTCCTTAGACTTGCAGGTTTAGGATCTTAGTAACTTTTGTAAGATCACATGATCCATGCTTTTCAGTGTTTATTTGCAAAATTTCTCTTCCAGCTGAGAGTGAAAACTCTTTATTTATTCCTTTCTTCTGTCTCTCTGTTCTTGAGAAACAATATTTGCATCTCTTCACAGCTGCAAGACATCCTTAATGCTGCTGAGGAGAACTCTGGCCCTGAATAATTGTAATTTTCATGCTGTTGTCACTTTCCTGTCCCTGGCACAGAGAGGCTTAGAATGTTTTGACAACTTTTCTGTGTTTTCTCCAGCTTGAAGTTTCCTTGTCTGTCACTTGCATGATGCATTTTAATTCCAGGATGTGTAACTGGTAATGCATCGTTACAGCCAGGACTGAAGCCCTGAAAAAATAGATTTATTAGAACTTGGAAAGAGTTTGGAAAACAGAACTGATTTCTTACTGTATGCATTCTGGTCCTTTCATCTTAAAAGATTCAGATGAAAAAAAGTATCAAAGTATGAAAAGCTTCCCTACAGTTGTAGGGAACTTTCTAGTTTAAAAAAAAAGGTCACTGTACATGATAAAGGTCAGTAACACATTAATAGTATAAAGAAGTGGTTGTTTTGTGCCACAGTCAGGAGCAAGGAGACTTAGTGAAATAAGAAATGCAGCACTTAGAAGACATGAAGCACTTTTTTCCCTCTATGTGTAATTTAAATGATGACTCTCAATTTGCGAGGAGGTCAAAATTATAAATTGGTACAAAAAGGTATTAAGCAAATTCATGAATAATAACAGTATAAAATACAGTGGCCCAGAGGTAACCTCCAGCTTGAGGAGTCTCGAAATTACTGATTACTGTCATCTGTCAAGAAAAGGGTCATAACCATATGTACTTTATTCTCCCACAAGCACCAGCTACTGTCCACTGTAAGAAAAAATCTGACCTGGGAGAAAAAGTATGCCCATTTTTTTTGCTTAAGATTGAAAATTGATGTCCACGGGTTTTTAAATAACATAGAAGAGGTGAGAATTCAACTACAAGTGCATTAATATCAAGGAGTATGAAGAATTATTCACAATGTTAAAATGACATGTAAATAGATTAAAAGGAAAATTCAGCCTAACTGAAATTCTGAACAAAAAAAATGTACTGAGATTAGGAACAGTATCTTTCTAGAGCTACTAGAAACAAAAAGCACTTGAAAATGTACTCTCTGTGAGGGAGAATTCTGAATTGACATCCAGCTGGTGTAAGTTAAATGCCACAAAGAATGAGTTTATTTCAGTGGATTCTGGTTTTATCATGACACACACAATTGGTCTGTAGCTCTATTGATCAAGTATGTTCTGAATTGCATTCAATGTAACTTCATAGAATGGATGACAGATTTCTTTACATCAAACAAATCTGTTTTGTAATGATGCAAACTTGAAGTATGTTAGCCTCAGGGATTTTTCCTTGGATTACTGAGAACAGATCTGGGCCCAACACTTCAAGTTTGAAAGATGTCTCCAGGAAAAGTTTATTTCTGTTTTAGAACTTTTAGGATGATGAATAAACAGTGTTTACTTTAAAGGCCTCTCAGAAGTCTTAAAAAGTTATGCAAAACTTTTAATGACTCCCAGCATTTCCATAAAAGTAAATGTTATTTTTCAGAAATATTGTGCTTAAACTTTGTCTTGGGCAACACCATTGTCCCCAGAAAGAAAATCACTGTGATGCTGAGAAGCAAATCAATCAGGCAGAAGAGACTGTGAGGAGAGGGGGCAGAAGGAGAGAGACAGGTAATGTTCAGACTTGCACTTCTAGGTGCAGCTAGATTCATCCACATTTTGCCACATGTGGCAAATGCAGATATTTATATGACCAAAAGATCTTTCTCTAAGTTCTAGCAATGTAGTTAAGAAGCTAAAAAACAACTTATGCACTTTCTGTCCATTAATGAGATTCAAATACCTGCAGGTTGACATTATCTCTAATTGCATATTCGAGAGTGAAATTTTCTCCTTTCATCTCACGGTCTGTTTTCAACTAGGTGGTTATTTATGGGAATGTGAATGATTCTACAAGTGGTGATTTAGAGGCTAAATTGGAGCATATTTGAAATATTACCATGTGAATTTCTGATCTATTTGTTCAATTCCTCTTTCTTGAGATGTTTTTTAAAGTGTGCAAAGGAGGTAATGTAAAATTTATTGTCTTCTAATAACTGGGTCTCCTCTATAGAACACATTTGAAGGTCTTTCTATTACATCAAATATAAGAATATATAATTTTTATAAAAAGGTGGAGCTTACTGATGACTCAAAATGAGGGGTGAGGCAAACATGTCAGAAGGGAGAGATATCTTAAAGAGAGCTGAGACTGGAACAGAAGAATGGAAGAATGTGCTCACACTCTCAGGTACAGAGATGAAGGTACAGATGAAGTTTAATAAAGCAAAATTCAAAGTCCTGCACCTGCATAACCAAAGATCAGAACAGATAAGGATTTGTGAGACTGAAAGGGACATGGTGACAATGAGCAAATGAGTCAGCAGTGCACCAACATAACAAGGAAAGCAAATCAGATTCTGTGCTTCATCCACAGGGGCATTACTGTCAGACTTAGAGAAATTATCATCCTACTCTATTCAGCCCTTGTCAGGCTGAGAGGAGACCTCATGATTGTCTACAGCTTTCTCATGAGGGCAATTGGAGGGACAGGAACAGAGGTCTTTGTGGTGACCAGTGACAGGACCCAAAGCAATGGTATGGAGCTGTGTCAGGGGTGGTTTAGGCTGGATATTAGAAAAAGGTTCTTCAGCCAGAGGGTGGTTTGGCAGTGGAACAGGCTCCCCAGGGCAGTGGTCATAGCACCAAGCCTGGCAGAATCTAAGCACCTTTAAGACAACACTCTCAGGCACATGGTGTGACTCTTGGGGATGTTGCTGTGCAGGGCCAGGAGTTGGACCTGATGATCCTTGTGAGACCCTGCCAACTCAGGATATTCTATGATTCCATGATTCTGACTATGCCACAGAGATGATCAAAGGGCTGCAGAATGGGTGTTTTAACAAATGATGGTATTCTAAAGCAGCTCAACTTCTCTTTAGCTATGCTACCAAATACTAAAAAATTTCCAAAAGTTTCTTTGTGGATTGAAGTTGGAAAAGGGTGTTTTAAGGTATGAGTGTTACCTTTTGACCTATTTTTCTCCCCAATTTCTATCCCATTTCCAACTAATGAGTTTTAAATATGTCAGTTGCCAGCAGCAGTAATAAATTATCTTCCAGGATATGGGGCTGCTAATCATGATTTTCTTAAACTGATCACATTATGCCACTGCACCTATGCAGCAGTACACAGTGTTCATCTGAGCAATCCAGCTGACATAATGAAATACAATTATTCTTTTCAATTGTTCATTTAAAATGTAATTGTATTTTTAAATTACTGTGCAATTTAATAAAATCACAGAATATAATTGCCTTCTTTCAGGTTGTATATGTTATAGAATATTATAATTTTCTAAACTTCCATGCATTCTTCTGTCTTCAAACTTACAGGCAGCATGATTTAAATTAATATCTATTTATTGCTCATTCTGAGTCATCTTGCTAATTTATCGATAGCCTGTAGTCTTCAAATTTGTCATAGTTTCTGAAGTAGCCCTAGTTGAAGTCCTGTGGACCTTAATCTTGCTTAATACTCTCAGCTTCCTAAGTCTTCACAGATTAAATAGAGATGCTTTCTTGGTTGTGACTTACAGTGGTTCCCAAAAGACACTGCAGAGCTGCACCACAAATGGAGAGCACAGAAGAAATGTGAGAAGAGTCACAAGAATTCCCTCAAAATATTCTATGGATGAGAAATAGATTGCTTAGTGTATTGGGCTTGGCTGGCAAGGTTTTGGTGGTGGGAGTAATACAGGACTGGCACCTCTGAGAAGCTGCCAGAAGCTTCCTTATGTCCAGCAGAGCCAATGCCAGCTGACCCTAACACGGTCCCACCACTGGCCAAGGCTGAGCTCATCAGCAGCAGTGGTAGCGCTTCAGGGATAAGACAGTTAAGAAGGTGGAAAGAAAATATTGTGCAGAAGTAACTGCAGCCAGAGAAGGGAGGAGTAAGAATATGGGAGAGGAACATCCATGTAGGCCCCAAAATCAGTGAAGAGTGCAAGGTAGGGGGTGCTCCAGGTGCTGGATCAGAGATAGCCCTGCAGCCCATGGTGAAGTTTGTCCCCCTGCAGTCCATGGACATCCATGGTGGAGAGAGAACCATCTGCAGTGCATGGAAGACCCCACACCAGAGTAGGCTGAGGCCTGAAGGAGGCTGGGACCTGTGGAAAGCCCACGCTGGAGCAGCCTCCTGACAGGACCTGTGAGTCCTTAGAGAGGGGAGCCCATGATGGAGCATGTTTGCTGGCAGGACTTGTGACTTCATGGGGGACCCATACTAGAACATCCTGTTCCTGAGGGACTGCATCCTATTGGAGGGATCCACACTGGAGCAGGCCATGAAGAACTTCAGGGACCTGTGAGAAGGACTCACACTGGATGAGTTTGTGAAGGACTGTCTCTCATGGGAGGTACCACGCAGAGGAGCAGGTGAAGGGTGTGAGGAGTTCTCCCCTGAGGCAGAAGCAGTGGCAGAAATGTGTGATGAACTGACCGCAACCCCTATTCCTCATCTCCCTGTGCCACATTAGTGGGCAGAGCCAGTCAATCTGGCTTAACAATAAAGTTAAGCCCATGAAGGAGGGAAGGACTAGGGGAAGTTGGTTTTGAGATCTGTTTTATTTCTAATTATCCTACTTTGATTTTCATAGGTAATAAATTCAACTAATTTTCTCAAGTAGAGTCAGTTTTGTCCATGATAGTAATCAGTGAGTAACCTCTCCCTGCCCTTATCTCAACTCATGAATCTTTTGCTATATTTTCTCTGCCCTGTGCAGCTGAGAAAGGGAATGATAGAGTGGCTTTGGTGAGCACCTGGCTTCCAGACCAGGTCAAACCACTACACTTAGTTTCTGGACTGTCCTGACTGAAGTGGATGGTAATTTTACCCATGGAATATTAAATAAACATCAGTTCTTGTTGATGTTTATCTGTGATGCAGATGATGCAGAATTCATACGGTGAAGTCTGTTCAGGTGAAGTCTATGGACCTTTACCAAATTACCCATGGAGAGAAGCAAGGGCTTCACACAGTGAAGAGGGATCAGCAGGAGACTTTCTTTATCAGATACTGGGTTATTGCTCCCAATGTATTTTTCCTAAAGTGGGCAACAATTCCCTAAATCCATAATGATTCCTGCTTCAGCGTCTATACAATAGAGGCATTGATCTTGCTGCAAAATACCTGAACTGAGCATTTCACATTCAATAAACATAAATATTTATGCTTGAAACTCAACTAGTTAAGAGCTAACATCCAAGAAGATAAATTTTTGAAAGAAGAAGTGGTTTGTTTTGTTTTCAAAATAACATGAAGAATATAATCTTGGAAATATTTTCCATGGATTGAAGCAAAGCCAGATTCTTCTCTTCACAGCCTCCTGGAACTGGCACTAAATTCTTGATTACTCCAGATTTCCTGAATGGTTCTGTCCTCTAGCAAAATTAGTAATCTGTAAGAAGAAAGCATCCTTTTTTCTGTGAAATGGGGAAGAATCATGACTGTGATTCTTTCGCACCCACTCAAGAAATGTCCATCTGGCATGACTTTTAAGACCCTCATATCTGTACTGCATAGGACCTTCATGAAGATCAATTAATTCCTCCTAATAATACTCCAGGTGTTTTATCATCTCTACTTTATTCAGGCCCTAGGAGAGTAATAAAGATCAGACAAAAATGATTGATTATACATTGAACCACATTTTCAGAGGACTGTGCTAATGATTTAACCAAGTTATCTCTCTTACCTCCCTGTGTTCTCTGAATTTCTGATTTATTAAAAGAAATAAGTGACCTTGTGATCTTTCTACAAACACAAAGTATTAAAACGCTTTATGCAATCCTTTAAGGTAAAGTGAAGGAATGAAAGAACTGCAGAAATTATTTTTTTAAATTACATGTTTTTAAATTCCTTTTTATACTATTTGACCTTAGGAGTTATATCAAAATAAACTGCTGAAGGATAAACCAAAGAGGTAGGGAATTCTAGGACACAAGTCTAGAAAGACAGGAAGTCTCCCTGTGGGGAAGTATCCTCTATCTCCATCACACTGGAAGTTTACTCTTCCTAAGTTTTAGAATGAGGCTAAAAGGAGTCTCCAGGAAGAGGCGGGATGGGCTCTTAGTCATTAGAAATGCAGAACAGTAGTGGTATACTGTGAGCAAACAGGTGAAATTCTCTCCCAGAAAGAGCTGGTAGTCATTAATTGAATTCAAATTTGGTCACAAAACTATGAGTCTGTGTCTTTTGTCCTATAAACACACCTTTTCAAATACTTGCGAGAAGAGATACCTAAATAAAGCACTGCTCTGAAAATGCTGTTTCTATGCCTTTTGAATATGTGAAACACCAGATTCTGAATGAAAGCTCCTGGGGACGTGAACAATAGTTAATTGTTAAAATGACAAAAATCTGGGGTACCATAAAGAAAGAACCTGTTCTAAAGAGTTTGCTCACATATTTCAACTTACAGTCAAGTATAAAAATCCATGCACTCATTTTGTAAAGCTGAGTGTAGAGCTGTCAGCCTGATGTTTTCTGTCTCTGGCAGAATGATAATTTTATGAAAGAAATACTGGCACAATATATATCACCAAATTCTAGAGTTTAAAGCTGACAAGATGCATCTGACTAAAGGGGTGCCAATCTGTAACCCTTTTACTGCATCCAACCCTTATGCAGTTTGGATTTGGCTTCTCTGGGTGGATAATATCCCACAGAAAAGCTATGAGATGCAAACACTCTGAAGCTCCATGTGTTGACTGTCCCCCATCACAGGGAAAAGTGTATACAGGAGCTCTTTCTGCCCTTGATAAGAGAAACACTGTGTGTGTTAGCACAGTTGGCCTCTTCTCACCCTGCTTGGGAAGGCTAAAGGGTTGGCTTCTGCTGATGAAGCTTGATGCCCCTTACCCATGACACTATCTCACTACATTTTCATCTAGGAACTTCAATACTGACTCCAAAGCTGCTGTATGGTTGGCCTAAATAATAATAAATTTGGTCACCAGGGGAGTTAGGTGGTGTGTGCCACTGGCAAAGAGAGAGGAGAGACCACGGTGTGAGCTCGAGGCCTCTGCAATGGCAGGGAACTGATTAGGAGAGATGTGTCCAGATGATCATAGCAGGAAATTCATGAGCTGTGAGGTGCAGAAAGATAAAAAAAACCCCACATTTCTGAAATCCCCTTGAAGTTAGTTTTTTTAAACGTACAAGAACTTCTTGACACAGCCTTGTGCTGTGAACTCATGTTGAGACAATTACCTATGATGACCTCTAGGTCCCTTTCTGAATCATTTATTTGCAAGATAGAAATGTCTACAACCTGCACCCTGGGTTTCCAGCTATCTTGTGTTATATTTGAACATATAAAATGTATTTATATTACTCTGTGATCATCTATCAAATGATTCAGGTCTCCCTGTAAGAGTAAAGGCACTATTAAGTATACTCTTTGATCCTATCAGTTATCATGTTAGTAAAAGTTTTGTAGCTTTAGCTTGGATAAAAATAGGGGACAAGAAAAAATTCCTTTTGGCCTTAGGTTAAAGCTCCATTCCTAACTACATTCTCATTAGGATTTGTATTTTGAGATCCATCAGGGATCTCAAAAGTTTTGAATAATTTTGCTGTCTATTAGTTCCAAGATCTTGAGATCAAAAATCAGAAACAGAATTTTCATAATTATAAGACGATCCTAAAAATATAAAAATATAACTTGATTATATCCCTTAGTCCTGAAATCCTGACACAAGAAAAGAATAGTTGATTTGAAAAGACCCACTCCCCATGAATTCATGCTGACTGATGGTTCCATAGTCTCTAAATTTAATTGACAGTCTCAAATTTGTTCCGTATTTGTTTCCAGGAATTGCTAAGTGCATTTGAATTCCCACAGCCCCTGCTTTTATTCAGTTTTTAATCGTGGCTCTCCTCCAGTCCTTTTAAATTTCTATCGTTTCAAGTGTCTGTTAATTATGAAAAGTAATAGATATGCTCAGAAAGTTTCTCAGCAGCTTCCTCTAAGACAATTGGATTTTGTTTATTCTCTCCTGCTGCTTGGTTGGCAAATCTTTCATTTTTCTGCAGATGTCTTCCATTTTTTTATTGTAAATGGAGTCAAATGTTTTGTGCCCTTCGCAGCTGAATAAGGGATAGATTTTCCTTGCTTGTTGGTAAGAAAATTTACCAACCATTGCTATTCCTCTACGTGTCCCTACTGAGGTTGCTTAATTTGTTATTTCTTTAATCCTTGTTATCTACTTTGCTCCTTACACGGGCTTTAAACATAGATGATATTATCTTACTGCTTCTGTATGTCTTTTTAAAACACTAGGGCTAGATTAGTTTTCTTTGTTTGGGCATAATTACCTGCAAAAACCATTGCAGGTTGATATACCTGGAGATAAGTTATACCAGAAGAGGAAATAGTGCATCTCAGTGAACCTGTGACAAACCTGATCCTATCCAGACGTAGTCTGAATGTCTTTTTGTCAAGCACAATTTTTTAGTTTGATTTAATTAATTTCTATTGATTATGCAACCAAACTACTATAAATTTCTTGTTCAACACATCCCACTTCATTTACCAGTCAAGTAACTTGGCAGTGCTTTAAGACTGGCTTTTTAAAAGTCTTCTAAATACGTATTCTAGTGGTCAATCCTACATTCCTCATGCTTTATGTAAACCTGGTATCTAGGTCTTACAGCTAATATTTGGGAAATTTCTAATTCTAGGTCTAACTAGAATGACAGATTGAAAAAAAAGAACTGTGTTCGGAATCTATAAGGAAAACCTGGTCCTGACACTTTCAAACATGAAGAAATGTGTTTGGGTTTGTTTGTTTGTTTGTTTGTTTATATGAAATAGCTTTGAAATAGTTTGACTCTACTGGCCTTTGAGATAGTGGATCTTAAATTCACTTAAAGCTTCATTCAATACTGCAAGACCAGTGCATTAATCAAATAGCAGGCTTGGAAAACACAATAAAATTTTTAACCATAAACTTCTGGTGCCAGTGGGTCGGAAGCACCCACTGTTAAGTGCTGTGGCTTTTGGCATCACTGCTGAGGAGTCAACCTCCAGGTGCCACAAAACCTTATCAACTTAAAATATCCAAGTGCACTGTTTCTCAGCTGTAGTGCTGCAGCCCTTAAGCTCATCACAGTGGATTTATTATGAGGTTAATTCTGCTACTTTAGAGAAGAGGTTTTTTGTCATAGCAGAGCACTTTTCTGTTGTTGGCTGACTTCCACCTTCCTCAAACCCTTACCTTCAACCTTCATATATTCAGTGAAGTCATAAAGAAAATGCAGGACTATCCTTATGTTTATGTAATGCTGTACTTTCTATTTTCTTTCAATTACAATGGCTTCAGGCCTAAAGCTTACTTATCATCTCTCCTCTATTTTTTGTTTCCTCTTTGTCTGATTTTTTGCCAAGCAGACATCACGGCACCCTGGTCTCCAGCCGGCTGGAAGCTTTTCCTCAGCATAACCTTACAGAACCCTCTGCTCTCTCTAGGACACTCATACCAGAGGCATCAACAGTGCATCAAACAAAAGCAGTGGGGCATCTAGATGTCAATCCCAGTCTGAGATTCTTGCAACATCAAACTCACTGCTGCTGTGGGAGGCTTGACTGGAGGCCCAGGAGGAAAAGCAGCAGATGTGATAGGATGAAGGGCTGGCTGGCCCTGCACAGGGGCTCAGGGCTACATCCCCACCTGGGGATGATGGGCTGGTGTGTGAGGCTATGCCTGTGGCCACACAGACTTTTCCTCCAGGACAAGAAGCAGGCCAAGATTTTAGACTGCTGTTTTGTGGGCAGTTGATTCTTTTTCTACCTCTCCATAAAGAAGTAAATTTCACAGCAAAATCCAGCTGGACTTCATGAGCTACATGAGGTTGCATTTGTCGCCCTTATATGAAAAATAAAAGACCTGGTAAAAGTTGGGTAACAGAGAAAGAGGAGGCAGTTTAATACTTAATAACTGGCTGAGTATGCAGAAGTTCTGTATTCAGTCCTTTGGAGATCTTTGGGTCCTTGACATTACATATAAAGCTTACTTTGCATCCAAGTGACTTTACATATTGAGGTGAAGATCAATATCAGTGGAAAACAGAAAAGTAAACTGTAGCCATACAGGTTCCTGTGTGGAGCCACTGGTATCATAAAGTCTCCCTGTGCACCTTTGTTCCACTGAGCTCCACTGCTTCCCATCAGCCTTAAATTAGCTATCATCAGAATGCATGAGGTCATTAAGGAGGTATTATTCTTGCTCTCAGTAGGGTAATAGGTTGTTTTACAATTAATATTTAATGGGAGTGAGTTTGGAATCTCCAGGAAGTCATTAATAGTTGATCTGCTTAAAGGGGGGTTATTTGGGTTCATCCCATCTACAGTAATTATAATAAATGTTAGCTTGTGGGCAGCAACCATTCAGAATATTGGGTCTTGAACCCTGAGGGGAGCAAAAGCCTGTCTGAATGAGGAACAGGTAATCCATATAGGATGGGAAAAGTGCTCTATGAGAATAAATGTAGTGTATAAAATCATACCTGAAGCTATTAATCCATGTGTTTAAACTTAAAAAAAAAATATTTTGGGAAAAATTCCTCTATTTAGACATGCCTTTATTGTTGTGTTCTGAAGCACAAACAGGGTACAAAGCTAAAGCCAAACTTGCTCACAAGGCAGATCATCAGACTTCAAAGCAAGAAGCACTGGAAAAATATCACAAAAAAGCAAATGAAAAAAAATATAAAAACCTTAGGTTTAAGCAATCAGTAGAGAACAACAGTGGGTAATTTTTTATAAAAACACAAATACCTCATTTATCCAAACCCACATTTTTGATTGACTGCAGCTATTTGTGATGTTATGCCAAGTTTGGCAAATCGCTCCACCCCACCATAAATACTATTTTCTAATAGGAAATAGCTTATTTTGACAGTTTATAAACTAGGTATTTTGATTTTTTTTTGTTTTGAATCAATCATTCTAAAACTAATATATATCTATATCTGTATATCTCAAAAGTTTATAGATTTTTCTTAAGTTACTGAAGCTGAAATGTTTCAGTTAGGGTGGAATAATCAGGGTTTTTTTGGCTTTTGTTTTGTTTTGTTTTGTTTGGGGTTTTTTTTGGTTTTGTTGCTTTTTTTTAAGACAGCTTATGGACTTTTAGTTGTAATTTATTCTAAGAATCTGAAAATTCAGGCATTCATATAGCAAGCATGGGATGACAAGACACTCTGAAGGACCAGCAAATTCATTTCACCCTAGATACAGAAAAGATTGAGATCTTACAGCTTACAATTCAGATGATTTTGGTATTTATGGGAGTGAAACCAGAATATTTGAAACTTTAACTGAGTTTCTACATGGAAAGTCCTTCATAGTGATTCTGTATTATTTAGAGGATGTGAACATAAAGCTGAACATTTATAAAAGGTCCTACACCTTTCCTGACCTTTGCAGTGTTCCTAGCAAGTTTGGCTGCTACTGGGAGCACATGGTGCCATTGAGTTTATTGTTGCTTATTGATCCAGGTTGTCTTGGTCTAGGGCAAATTTGGGAGGACATTTTCAAATGGGGTCTTTTTAGAAAGCAAATTTAAGCTGTCTTTCTTTTTCTATAGGTTCCAGAAAGATTTTTTTTTTTGAGAAAAGTGGAAAAAATTGTTTATTTAACAAGCAAAGTAGTCACAAACATGAAAATAAGAATAATATTAAACAATGGAACTTTTTGTTGTTCTGAAGACATGGAAAATTTAGAGAGTTTTTTTGTAGGTCAGAGGTTTTTTTCTTGGGCGTGTCTTTGGCTTTCTCTCAGTCTCTCTGGGTCTCGGGTGTCTCTCTGGGGCTTGGGTCCAGTGTCCTGGCTGCAGAGCAGCTTAGGGGGCCCCCAGATGATAGTCCTGGTGTTCCTGGACTGAACAATAGATGAATAGTTCCAAAAGACTTCTGGCCTCAGCTTACTAAAAAGAAACAACTAAAAGCAAAGGAGAGGTCTCTCCCGCTGTCCATGCTGCAGGAGCAGGAATTCCGGGAGCAGGAATGTGTGGGAGCAAGTGCAGTTTCTGCAATAAACTCCATGCTTCTCTCCTCTTTTGCTGTTGGAACCAGTCTTAAAGGTACAGAACTCAATATTCATCATGAACAGAACAGAGGACTGGGGATACATGCCTCATAAAGTCACCCTAGGACATTCCACCCCTTATCCCCATATCGTCAGCTTACTACCAAAACTAATATGTACTCTAACCTTACATACACACATTTATGCATACATGCATCTGTCTATCTATCTATCTATCTATCTATCTATCTATCTATACATATCACAGATATTGCTAGTGACATTCAGCNATGGTTTTCACTCAACAATCAAGATTTTTCTGAAGTACACATCATGTTGTTCCATCTTTCTGCATTATCCACCATGTGCAACTTGGTCTTTGAGCAAAGACAACCTCACGTCTGTACTTGAAACAGAATTGATCCAAACAGTTTTTCTTAACAAATCTCTGAAATGTACCATTGGGACTTTGCCTCCATCTATTGTATGCAGGGGCTCAGATTTGATAGGGCCTGCTCAGCTGGTGGAACTTTGGGTGTTGACTAACCAGGTGGCCTTTGCTAGATGTTGCTCTTAATTTTTGAAAGATGTCCCACCCAAAGCTTTCAAGGTGGTTTTTAACAGTCTATTGTATCTTTCCACTGTGCCTGCAGCTGGTGCATGGTAGGGGATATGGTGCACCCACTCAATGCCATGTTCCCCGGCCCAGGCTGTTTTAGAAATGAGTCTTGTTGTCCGACTCAATCTTCTCAGGGGTACCATGTCTCCAAAGGACCTGCTTTTCAAGGTCCAGGATGGTGTTACGGGCCGTAGCGTGAGGCACAGGGTAGGTTTCTAACCACAGGTGGCTTCTACCATTGTGAGCATATAGTGCTTACCTTGGTGTGTTTGGGGCAATGTGATGAAATCAATTTGCCAGGCTTCTTTATACTTACAGTTGGACCACTGCACACCATACCATAGGGGCTTCACCCACTTGGCCTGCTTGATCATAGCACACATCTTGCAGTCATGGATAGCCTGACAAATACTGTCCATGGATAGATCCACCCCACGGTCTCGTGCCTACTTATAGGTGGCATCTCTGCCCTAATGACCTGAGGCATCATGAGCCCATTGACCTAGGAACAACTAGCAAGGAGATTAAAAAGGACCTTCTTCAAATCTCCACAGTACAGATCAGAGGTTCTAGTACCAAACATAGACATCCCCCAGAAAGAGGAGGTATACCCCATGAGGTGGGCTGTGGTTCTCCTGTATGATTGTGGGAAAAATATGTAGGTTTGACTTCAAATTTTAGTAGTCAGCCTGTAGTCATCCTAGGATGCAAACAGACTCTGATTATTGACCTCTTTGTGTGCTAGCTCTGATCCACAACAAGGACAGCTGTGGGAGCTGAGCTGCCTGAAAGCATCAACTTGAAACTGGGCCAATCTAGTCTGTAGTTAACCTAACTGATACTCAACTTAGGGTGAGCATCATTCAAGCAGCTTTGACTCTTGGGAAAGAATATGATAAGACTTCTGTTCATATGAGGTTGTGGTTCTAGAAGGTTCCCCAGTTCTCCCCCCTGATTGGTTGTCACTTGGTGCAGAGTTTTACATATTCTTAATCATTGTTTCAGATTGGACCCTTACCCTCAGCTCTGCCCCTCAACTGATCAGATATATCTATATATCTATCTATATATATCCTGCCTATCCTGTTTTTGGAATTAGTCCCATACTGTGCTCGGCTTCTCCTGTTTGTTGTTTTTGTCATTATACCCTTTTACTTGTCGGACAATTCCATCTCACCCATCCTTTTATTTATCGCCACCTTAGTCCTGACTGACACAGTCCTGGGGTTGTGGAGCCAAAGCCTCAACAGACAGGGAAGACACTTTGTGCTTCAGTCATCCTAAATTTTGTCTCAGAGTGATGTCCTTACTATTCTTGGTTCTTATAAATTTCCAGCTTGTTGTCCAAAGGAACTTAAAAGAATGAGACTCAAGGGGTAAGCTCCAAGCCTGGACCAACAGTTCTTAGAACAAGGGACTGATCTCTGCTGGTCTCTTGTGGCTGGTTTCAGCTCCTGTTCCAAGAGGATAATGAAGAAAAGCTGGATTTCAGTAAAGAAATAAAGCCTTTATTCATCAAAAGAAGCCAGTATTAAAAAATCAGAAAACTAGTCCTTTCTTTCTATTAGAATAGATGTAGACTCATCAAAAAACATAGTTCAAACTTATACTCAGAAACCCAAATTATAAATTAATCTGATGGCAGGGATGCAGATTAAGAACTGATGGGTTTTTCATGTCTTTTAAAGAAATTCTTTTAATATGTTTAGCCAGCCTTCAAGATCCCAGGATATTGCTTTCTTATCACTGTATTATCTCTTGGTATATTATTTTTGCAGCTTAAATTTCATTGTTACACCTTGACAACTTGGAATTTGTGGAACTGGTCTCATATCACCACAAAGTTATGATGGTTTTGCTGAGTGTTATTAATTAACTTTGCCAGTGTTTGTTGAGCTGGAGGACCTGCCTTTGTATACCAAAGAGTGAAATAAGTGAAAATATACTACTATTATTGCTGATAGAAATTGACCTTTGTGCTGTGTGGTTTCTGAAGTCTTCCAGTTCTGAAACTGTTTGTGTGTCCAGAGTGCACCAGAAACCCTAGGCTTTGGCTGAAGTTTCATCAGGATTACAAGAAAATCTGGTGACCTGTGTCAGTGTACAACACATGACAAGTGTCAGAAAATGTCAGGAACTACTGAATACATTTGATAAGAAATCAGTGAAACAAAAAAAAAAAATATTACTATAGATAGTGCTAATAAGTACTGTGATGTTTAATGCATGTTTTTAGATGATCTCACTGTACCTGGTACATGTATCAGGTACATGAAATGAAGTCTCTAATTAAAAAGAACCTCAGCATGATCCTGACTTTATTAAAACTGTGCATTCTCCTGTGTTTAGTCATACCTGTAGATACTTGAAGTAAGATCCTGATGCAGAGACACACTTCCACATTTGTAACCTCTTTCAGCGTGATCTTGTAGAGTTTCAAAAAAGTAAGAAGTGAAAATTGAGATGGTATTGATTGATGTTACATGATCTCCAAAGAACCTTTACTGTAAATTTGTAGGATTTATTTCTGTGGCAGAGCTGCTTCAGTGCTAAAGGCAGAAATCTTAGGATTCTGCATCTACAAGGATACATTAAACACTGTGCTCCTGCTTTTTCACCTCTTGGATCTTGTTTTATGAATATGGAGAAATGTTTTTGAAGAGAAGTGTTTTGCTGCTATTTGGAGATGAGAACTGTGGCTTTGAACAGCTCCTCTGGGCTCCAGATAAAGGCAGGCAGTCCTGATTTCTAGTTTACTCATCTCTAACTTGACATTATGTCATGGATAGATTCAGCAACAACACCCATTTTATAGGTTTTGTGCCAAATAATAACTGTTTCTGAGGATTCTGAGCCTGGATATGATTCCTCAGGAGGATTCCATAGAGCATGTCCACAGCACTGCTGCCTCTCCAGGCTTCTCTGGTACCCTCTCCAGGGACAGGGCAGGAAGAATCAGGCTAAGCAGCTCTTTGGGCCAGCAATTTTTTTGGCTGCAATATTGTGATCTGAGTGTGTAGTAAACTTTCATCCAGGCCAGAGACAGAGGGAGCTTAGGCCAGGAATTCTGTAGCTGGTGAGCTCAAATTTCCCTTTTCAGTTTCTGTAAGACTTATGGCATGCAGAAAGCTGATTTCTCAGGTCCCTCTGCTCTCAGTTTGCCCTGCACTCCTGTCCCTCAGCCAGCTGTCCCTGCCCTACCAAGGACAGCCCATCACCATCCCAGTCTAGTTGAGGGTAAACAAACCTCTTTAGGTCATCATTTTGGATTTAGAATTCCTAGTGTCCTGCTAAATCCTGTTTTATATTCTCATGAATTTATTCAACTCTAAATCAAAAGAAGGTGTATATCTTAGTCTTAAAGGTTAAAGAATCTGATTATCTACCCTGACAATGAACAGTGTCTTGAGATGATGTGCAAGTCATATTTACCTCTTATTTAAGAATGCAATCTTTCATTTGTCTTTGCATTTTGTGATTATTTAATAATTATATGTCATTTTTTCCTCAGTTCCACAGGACTAAAAGTATTCATTCTACAGGATAAAATGAGCAAGCAATTGAGAATTTTGTGAATAGAGGCCAAATTCGGGAGGAACAGTTTTTTTCTAATGTAAGACTATCTGAGCCCTAGTGGTCACTTAAAATCTGAGCGTTGAAACTTGTAAAATTTAATTTGTTGATAGGTCACATGATCTCCACATTGGTAATGGAAGTTTTGCCAACTGGGGAAAAGGCTTGTGACTTAGTTCTCATCTTTTGCAGTTTGTTGTATGGGAAGGGTAGTGTTTGCAACATGATGTAATGTTATGGAAATAAACACTCTTGCATAAAAAACAATTATTCAGGGAAGCAGACTGAGAACAATTGTTAGCAGTTGTAATCACAGAATCATAAAATCATAGAATATACTGAGTTGGAAGGGACCCACAAGGATCATCAAAGTCCAGCTCCTGGCCCTGCACAGCACCATCCCCAGGAGTCACACCATGTGCCTGAGAACATTGTCTGAACACTTCCCAAGCTCTGTCAGGATTGGTGCTGTGACCACTGCCCTGGGGAGACTGTTCCAGTGCCCAGCCACCCTCTGAGTGAAGAACCTTTTTCTAATATCCAACCTGAACCTCCCCTGAAAAAACTTCAGGACATTCCCTTGGGTTCTGTCACTTCTCACTAGAGATCAGAGATCAGTGCCTGCCCCTTCTTTTCCCCCTCGTGAGGAAGTTGCAGATTGTGCAACTTCAGTCTCCTCCAGGGTACTGACCGAGTGCCCTTAGCAAATCATCCCCTCTAGTCCCTTCACCATCCTCGTGGCCCTCCTTTGGACATTCTCTAATAGTTTAATGTTTTTTAATATTTTGGCAGCCCAAACTGTCCCCAGCATTTGGGGTGAGGCTGCCCCAGCTCAGAGCAGAGCAGGACAATCCCCTCCCTTGCCTAGCTGTCCATACTGTGCCTGATGCCCCCAGGACAGGGCTGGCCCTCCTGGCTGCCAGGGCACTGCTGACAGATGTTCAACTTGCCATCAACCAGGACCCCCAGGTCCCTTTCTGCGCTGCTGCTCTCCAGCCAATCATTCCCCAGTCTTTATACACAACCAGGGTTGCCTCATCCCAGGTTCAGAATGTGGCACTTGTTAAACTTCATCTGGTTGGTGATTGCCCATCTCTCTAATCCATCAAGTTTTGTAGATGATCAGAAGAGTATTACCTCCATAACCTGCAGTTTTGTTTCTTCCTTTGTTTTCCATGCCATTTTCATGGTAATGGAGCTCTTCCCTAGTGGTTCATCCACTGTTACATAATGGCAAGGAAAAGCAAAATATGTGAGAACTTTACCAACAGAAAAATCCAGCATTCACTCAGTGCATTGCTACATTGGCTTTAATTTTCAAGTTTTGTATTTCTTATTTATACGGTTGAGTAAATTTGGCTTTCTGTGTTAAGGGCTGAATTTATCTAGCTTGTACTTTAGATTTTTTTTTTCTGTAAAAATGCCTTACAAGAGGAAGAAGTGTATTTATTTTTCTCTCTCAGATATATCTGTGTCCATTTGTTTCAATCATCTCTCCAAAGAGATGCCAGAAGGCAAGTGCAGCACCTTTCCTCATGTCTCAGAATGAGAAGGATGAACGGAGGGTGGGGTGATCTGTGCTGACTTAGGCAGGCTCCTGTGTATGACTCCCTGCTGCTTTCCCTGGCTCTTCGTGCCCACTTGCCCCAGAGGTTCTCAATGTGCAAAGGCAAAGATAAGAGGAAGGTTTACATGAACACTTTTCCTCTGGAAACAAAAGTCATGCTGCAGTGCTAAAACCAGTGTTTTATTTTTTTTCTCTTGCTTTAAATTTTTCTGCTATTATTTTTATTTCTTGTTTTTAGGTGGATGATAAAACTGATTTATCTCAAATCAAGGGTCTTCTGTCTCTTTACTCAGTGAGAAGGAGGAGCCAATCACAAGTGCAAAGGAGTTGATGTTTTTATTGCCAACATCTGTGATCACTGAGGTTATCCACTTCTCTTTTTCCTGTGTTTCATTTGGGGACACTTGTTTTTAGCTTTATTTTTGTTTATTGCCATTTTCCCTCCTAAGTCACCAAGACCCTCTGAAGGTCAATAAGCCCCAGGAAAGATCAATAAATGCTTTACAAAATATTTTCTTTTCCACTTTTAGGAGACTGAAAACATAAAAAAAAAATTCAGGTGCCACTGCAAGATGTTACAAAGGCTTGATGGAAAGAAATGGGGGCAGATTTCAGGGAATTAATAGCTAAATCTGCCTCAATGTCATTCACATAATTTATAATGTAAGGATTTAGTGAAAGCGTAATGTAACTGTATCTATTTGATGAGTGAAGAAATACTGGGCTGTGTTATAAGACAGAATGACAATATTTTGTACAAATGACCTCTGTACTGAATTTATGCAAGGCAATTCATAATACTTTAACCAGACATTTTTTATCATACCCATATCATATCCGTCCCTGTGATCATAGAGAGTGTTTCTACAGAATGAAAATTTTGTTATATTTGTCTAGTGGACAAATTTGAGTATTTGAAGAATCTATAAGGGTTTCCATCATTGGAATTACAAAGAGAAGTATGTGTACCAAAGATAGAGAATTCTAAGAAAAATTAAGTAGTTGGCTGGAGAAGAGGAGCAATTATAGAGCTGTGAAATGTGGTGCTGGTTTATTTAAGGAGCTGAATTCCCCAAGTGAAAAATAGACAACAACAATCTATCCAGCAGTGATAGTTGCAATTATTACATGAATAAATGGAAAATGAACAAAATTGTTTGGTTTGGTAGGGTTTTTTTAAACTTTCATTATTTAGTAATATGCCTTAATGCTTCTTCTGATGATATGTCTTTTTATTACTAATTTTATTAACTATCTGCTTTCAAATGTTACTGTTTTTGAAAAATTCGCCTGTGAACAACTGAGCCTGTGTGCAGCAGGTTAAAGGCAGTCTAGGACACAGTAACTTAACATTTTTGTTTCTTTGTATATCATAAGCACTGCTGAAAAAATGGACAGACAAATGAAAACACTTCTATTTGTTCTGGTAAAGACAATATTATGCATGCAAGGGGTCTCCTTGCCCTGAAAAATAGTCATGATGAGTTTCCTAGTTTCCAAAATATTCAGGAGTAAAACATCAAAGAAATAAAATGCTTCTAACATTAACACAGTTCACATTTCAAACCCTTCCCAGAGTGCTTGGTTGTTTTGTTTGCTGTTATTGAATTCAAATTGCAATGTTTTTCATTGCTGTGAGAAATGTTTCCCTATTCAAACCTTTTTCTCCAAATATGTTTCTCTAAACATCATTCTCACGGTACTCAACATCTAATAATGAAGAACTGTATACTTGTTCTGTCTCTTTGGTCTTCTCCTTTGATGTGTTATGAGGGTAGGTTTTACTTTTATTGTGTTTTGTAATTCTGTTGTTAAGACAGAGCTATGTGTTCAGTCATTTAATGTGGAGACTCTATGAATATATTTATTATTCTCTTCCAGATGATAGTTTGATTTGGGTCTTGTTCTCATTGCTTTTTGTATCCCTTGAAGAACAGAGAGTTTAGGTTGTTCTTTTTCATGTTATTTGTTCTCCTTGTAACACTGGAAAAGAAATGTACTGGTGTGTTCATTCCATAAATAATTAGAGAATTTGGTGAAAAGGAGCTCATTTTTATTTTTCTGAATATGAAGCCGAGAGATGGAAAGGAATATTAAATCAAATAATACCAGAGAATAATACAGAATATCAAATAAATATCAAATAAATCAAATAAATCTACAGAATACCAGAAAACCAGAAGCCAATGGCTACAGTGCATGTCCAGAAAGCAGCATGATATTGAGGCAGGGCCTCAGAGAGGCAGTGGGGGGCTGTGACTAACTCAAAGTTGTTAAAACATCACCTGCGTAAAACACTTACACAAGTGCGCACACAGAGTCTTACAGTATCCTCCACTGCCCATTGTCTTCTAGATCTTCCCTTATTTCCCTCCCTCACCATCCCTATGTCTATAAAAACACAATCTTTTCAGAAACGAGTCTGCTTGTTATATGGTTACTGCAGCAAAGTACACTTCACTATATTTTGCATTTCATGATCTTGATGCTTCTTCTGGCCGGTGAATTCTGTGTCTCCCTCCTGGTTCTGACACCATGGTGCTCTTCTCTCATTCTTCTGCCTGGAGATTCACACCTGCACTGTGAACCCTCTTTCTGCCTGTGCTGTTGAACTGCTGAGTAGAGCATCCATCAAGGTTGGGTAGCACCAGGTGTGAACAGGAGGTCATCTGGTATAGTTAAGTCTAAGGACAGAAGTGACACAAACACAGTGACAAGCAAAGCCTTAGCTGGTCCTTAGCATTTCCTTTAAGTAGAACTCTATTTAAAAGAGTATGTGGCATTGGAATATATGTCATTCAATTCAATGCAAATATTTATCACTTACTACACATAGTGCATAAATTTATGCTAATTCTCACCTGCTTCCATGAATAAAGTGCTTTCCTAAGTTGTATCTTCACCTGACTTTCTGCAAACTCAGCTTCCCACTTGCTCCTTGGATTCTGTGACATTTTCTACTCTGTCATTCGACATCATGCTCTTCTCCACCACAGTCCACACCAGCTCCACAGTCACATTCAGGTCTACCAGTTTTCCCCTTTCTAAGCTTTGTGATTTCACTGCGTCTGCTTTTGATACCTAGAAAAGTTCAGTCATGGTTTCAACAGGTTGGGTTTTTTTTAAGATTTACAGACTTAAGCCTTTTACAACTCCCTTATGAAACTGCTCCTATGATATTTTTTGGTGGTTTGTTTGCTTTTTTGGGTGTTTTTTTTNGGGGTTTTTTTTTTTTTTTTGGGTTTTTTTTTTTTTTTTTTTTTTTGTTTTTTTTTTTTTTTTTTTTTTTTTTTTTTTTTTGCTTACAACTAACAACACTCTATTCTCATTTATGTCAAAATAGTATGTCCTCTCAGTTTTTTGTATTATATTACAGGATTTTCAGCAGTAATGCTTTTCTTTTTCTACAAGTGTGACACTGCATGAGAGAGTTTAAGAAGCTTTGACTGAGGTTTGGTAAATGGATATATTTTTAAAGAAAAAAGGCGCACACAGACATTCTTAAGAATTATACTTAACTAAGGATTTTCTAAGTTCTTACACAGACTTGAAGAAAGCTCATAAGATGTTGCAATTTTTTTATCAATTAGTTGAATAAATGGTATTATACCTCTCTACAAAACTTTTAATTTAAAGCTGTTCTATACAGACATAATGCTATTTTTGTGTTAATTAAGAAATTTGCAGACTTAGTGAACTCATTCCATCTCACTGTTGCTGTGCCAACAGGTGTTTTGTTTCATTTGGGGATAAATTACCTGCAAATGCTTTGTGGCACACAAAACATTTCTTTAAGAATATCAGATCAAAATATAGCTATACCATTAGAAACGCTATGAAGATGGCCAGATGTTGTGCACTTAATTGTTAATCATTAAAAACCAAACTTTTACAACAACCTAAAACACTTTAAAATTGCCAACACTTTCAATTTTCATAAACTTCTAATGGAAATTTTTGCCCTGATATTTTCTATGTTCTCAGAATTTTTACTGACATTTTTTATAGACAGTTATTTTTGACAAGAGTCCTTACTTTCCTACTGGTTTTTACAAAAAATATGTAATTAAGTGCATGAGAATTCAAACAAAAGTAGTAAAAGGAGCAGATAAAATATTGCAAAAAAATGACAACTGAAATTTTGTACATCTGAAAAAAATCTGTATTGCATCACAGGGAAATAAAATTTTTATTTTACTAGCAGAGGTATTCACATCTGTAACTAAATGAGGAAGAAAAATGTTATGTAGTTTAAAGTTAAAATTTAACTGAACATGATTTTGAGTATTATATTCAGTTGCCATTTCCACTAACATTTTATTGTTGAAAAGCTATTGTTAGTGATCTGAGATAAGGATGAAAAGAGCTGGTGATTATGTTTGTTGGCTGTTCCAAAGACTTAGAAAGGGAAATAATATTTCATGAGCTTCTGGGTGAATATACCAAGCAGGATGAGAAGTTTCCTGAGTAAGCAAGGATTTGTAGCCCACACCTGCAGGAAGTGGTTCTATGGCTGGAAGTGGTTCTATGGTTTTGTATAACTTAGAAGTAAAATTTCTGCTTTTCAGGCCATGTTCAGTTTCCTCATGTTCACTTCCTCCCACTCTCAGTTTTGTAAGTTCCCTGCCTCTGATGGCATGAAGCAACACTTAATGGAAGAGGACATATTGTTTCAAGATTATTATGTGCCCAATCTGCCTGCCAAAACTCATTCTGAAGTCAAAATACCTGCTGAATCAGCTTTAGAGCATTTCTCTGCTTCTCCTATAAGTTTTATGCAACACTGTGGTTTTCCTTTCTTCCATTTTCTGTATTCTGTCTGCCCTGTTCCCACATGGTTTCTTAAATCTGTATTAATATCAGAGGATTAAAATATTACAACTAATTGAAATTATCCCTATTAGTGACAAAAGCAGTACATTACTGAATTAAAACCAGCAGTTTAATCCTTGTTCAATGGTGCAATGCACTCACAAACGTAATGCACTCCCAAATTTCCTCAGGGGCAGTTTTCCCTGGGGACAAGGCAGTAGGGCTGAGGGAGAAGTTACCCTGCACTCCTTGGGTCCCACAGACACAGAGAGGCACTGCAGGACCAGCCCAGCCAGGACCTGGAGAATGCAAAGGGAACTCCATCCCTGGCTATGGCACAGGCCAGACTGCTGAACTGGGGACCATGGACCAAAGCTTTTATAGCTTTCTCTTTCTGACCAACACATCTATAACAACCCTGGTATTTGGCATGGATTAAAAACCCCTGAAAAAACACACATAAATAAATAAAATGGCTAAGGTGTGTCATGCTGAGCAGACCAAACTGATTGTGAAATTCATGCTCACACAGAGCAGAACATTGAACTATGGTTCAAAAATTGAGCAGAGGAAAACAGTGTAAGTTGTGGTTCTCTGTATAAAAATATGATATCAGATATTTAAAGGTATTTAGGTCTTTTACTCAAATCTTATTTAATGGGGGTTTGACACCTAAATACCTCTGAAGACATGAGTCATTGTTAATATTTCCTTAATCACTCACAAAATCTTTAGCCTGTTTAGAGAAATAGTGTCACAGAAAGTCCTTGTTCAGGTTCCTATGCCAGATCTAATGCCTCCATAAAGCTTCAGAGGTTTTTAAAATGTCTAAAAGTTTCAGAAATCAAAGCCAAAATCACATTTTATGTGACTCACAGACCAATACATCACTTTCTTTTTTCAGTGCTGTTATTTCCTGAATAACCCATATAAAGCAAAATTACATTGGGAATAATGAGATAAGGCCAGTGGAGAGTTTATATATTGTAAATAAGAAGGATATGCTTTTTCTTTTAAGAGAAGTCTGCCATAGTTTTAATAGTCTTTATATATACAAATTCAGCATAATCCATTTTTTGTCTTCATATATGTATTACTGAGACCTCCTCTTGCTCAATTTATGCTGAAGTCTGGGGAAAGAAGCTGTCTTTGAAGCACTTGGAAGTTTACTGTTTTGTGACTTCTAAGCTCCAAAACACTCAGAAATGAAGTAGCAACTCATTACAAGCACTTGTCACTCTTCTGTCTTATCTGAAGTTCCTATTCTCGAGTGACTTTAACAGCATTAAATCAACATCATCTACTCAAGAGTTGCCAGTCTAGTACATTTTTGCCAGATGATCTCTCTTTGATTCTGTGGAAAGTAGCAGGGTGTGCCAGCTCTACAATTTATCCACAATAAAAGCAATCAAAGATGTTGTTTTTTTATTCTCTGAGCTCTGCTTTATCTCATATTGTGGAATTTTCCTTCCCTGACTGGTAGCAGCAGCTCAGGCCGAAAGCTGTGATAATGGCAGAGAATGATCACTTCTGGTGACACTCATTGAATGTGCTGACTGTATCATCAGAGAAACAAAATACTTCTCTGTGATAACAAATTTGGCCATCTAACACCTGACATTTGGCAAACTCCTGAACATTTTGGTAGTGAATGAAATCTGTTTCCATTACTTAAAATTCAGCTAAAGGAAAGTCCCCTAAGCCATAGATTCACTGTAGCAAGCTGAAGTTTTGATTGTGATGGCAGCAGAGACTGTGCTCAAGTAGTAAATTAAAATACTTCTTTCTGCTACTGGCTGTCCTCCCTCTCTGTCCTACTGCCCTCGAGAGCAGAGGCAGTAGGACAGAGCTTAGATTTGCACCTCATTGCTCCAGTTCATATCTCAGTGTGTTAGATTAAGCCACTGATGAGGAGCTATAGAAACCCCTTAAAAGCACCCTAACACTGTGGGCTAGAGCTGCGATTCTGTCATGCTGATGCAGAAACAGAATTATTGAGAAAAGGGAGAGCAGACAACACTGCACTGAGGCCTTAGTCAGCTATGACTATATTTGACATATTCCAGAAACTGCCTGTTCTGGGCATCACAAGTGGAAAGAGTCAGACTGCTGGCTGAGATTCATGATTATGAGCCGGCCTTGTGAAATTTCATCTGAACTGAGGATGCCTCAGCGAGCCAGAGAGCTAGGAGGAAATGCTGGAGGCAGAGAGAAATTCGTACTTCTGTTCCAGCTTTCAGCAGTTTGGAAAACTTTTAAAGTTGGTGTTTGTGAAAGACTGGTATTTACAGCCTGGAGGGCTTCAGTGCCTTAGCTGCCGCTCTGTGTTTGGATGCTGTCTTCTAGTTCTCTTTGAAAATTCAGCTGAAAAGGAAGGTGTCAGTTTCTGTCCACCTTTTGTTTAAGAGAGGACTTTCAGAGGCAGTTCAAATTATCTTGCATATCCCAAAAGCTGTGCCTTCATTTCCTGGTTTAAGAGAAGAATTATGGAAGTTTATTCACTGCTCTTCTGTTGAAGTAGTACCACTGCGCAGAAAGAAAAAACAAGACATAGAGGGTCAGAAAGGAGAAGAGAGTAAACAACTGGGAATGTAACTTACAACCTCATAACACACAGCCTGGCCCAGGCAGAGGCTAGCTCAGATACTGCTTCTGTATTTTATTTGTGGATTCTTCAATGCCAAAATGTGTAAACAATCTTTGGGGCAAGGAGCAGAGCCTAGGGGAGGGCTCGCATCAGATCACTGAAAAACCTCTCTGTGTTTCCTTTGCTTACTGTTTTTGTGCTCCTGAGCCTTGTGCTTTTTCTACAGCTGTTAGGTCTGCATGGTACTCTGTGTACTGAAACCAATGATGGCCTGAGTACAGGATGAGCCAGACAAAAGATATGAGACCAAGACAGTGTGCTCATGGGCTAATTTTCTTCTTCCCATGGCCATACTCTGGCTTCTGCATGGCTTAAGCATTACTTGTATCTCCAAAGCTTTCCAGAACCCAAGGAATAGCTGCTATATCAAAATTCTGATAATGTTAAGTCAAAGAGTTAAAAGTAAAGAGTTAAAAGTAGCATAAAATTGTCTTAATAATCCAACTTCTTCATGGATAAGTTTCTATTCAGAGATCGGCACAATCCTCAGGAATTTCCGCATTGTGTATGTGAACTATGTGACCACTATGTCTTCTGGGTCAGCAATTTGCAACACCAGAGGGAAATATCTTCCTTTCCAGTGTTAGGTATTCACCACAGAGACCACTGAGCCAGTGACAAAAGTGACAACCCGATAAATGACGAACAGGCTGTCCATACCTCACAATAACAAAGTAGTAACAGGAACAGCCCAGGAACAGCAGTCTTCTCTTGCTGACTAGCCCTGAAATCTGTCTACAGATTGCATTATTGGTCACCACATCACTGCTTGGTCTGCAAAGTGAGATCAGAATAATCATTGCAGTTAACAACAAGGACACTATGCTCAGTGTACAAACCACGTCAGATGCTTTCTTTTCAACTATGACATTGCTGAGCTTAGTGTAGCTGCAGCAAATGTTTGATGTGGCTATCAAACATCTTAAATGCTTGAACTGTCTGATTTTTCCACCCTAATTGTTTAAGCATATGATGATTTTATTTCACTTGATACAGTGATCAGTTGATCTCTTCAGGATCAACATCTGAATATTAAGTTTAATTAACTGGCCAGCAGATTTAGTAGGGTTTTTAGTTATCACTCACTGTGGCAGAGGTGTTTCAATTCCACATTGTTCCCACATCTTCAGCTTAGTCACCTGAGTGAGTTTCTTCTCTGTAAGAGGTGGCAGAAGATTGACACCTCTTAATGGTGAAATAACCACATAAAGCTTGGAATGGCTGAGGTCTTTCCAACAACTGTGGAGATTACTTCTTACATCAAATTTTCTAATTTGAATATCTCATTAAAGTAACTAAAGTTACAATGGATGAATCCAGGCCCAAGTGAATTTTCAATTAATTAGATTAGCAGTTAATCACTACTAACTGCTATCCACCAAGAAGTTGGTAGCAATGCCTCAGTTACTAGCTTGGTGACATGTAGCTGAGTTGTCTAATTCATTTGCACACAAAGATTACAGTATTTGAAACATGATGACAGTTCTTTTTTAGGCTTTTATGGACATCTGTGGATTTTCTCCACAATATATTTTCAGCTGTTTAGGTGATATAATTGGCAATATTGATGGTTTGAGAGACTGCATCTGTAATCTTGCACAAACGTTATGTAAGTAAACACTCAATGAGCTTTTGAAATTAACTGATAAGGCATAATTTAACATAAGATCTTTTGAATGCAACAAAATTGTGATTTACTATGATCTCAGAGAAAAAACAATAGTGCCATATCTCTTGTATTTTGTGCATTTGAGGAGACTTGCCCATGGCAAACTAAAGAACAGTATGACCTTTCTATACAAAATTATAATTAAAGCATGCCTGATTTGTGTTATTCTTCAATTATTGTCATTATTTTGGTGAATTATGTATAATATTGCATGCTATTTAGTTGCTGTCATCGAGACTGCAGCTCACCACAGCCTTGGCAAAATGCTGATTACAGCTGCTGGGCTGACACCATGTTATCCACAAGACAAGGATCTTGGGGTTCTCCTAGTATGATACATCCCTTTTCTACAGAAAAAAAAAAAAA
>WBNO01030404.1:91508-189164 GCA_013400575.1 Peucedramus taeniatus
AAAAAACCAGCCTTCAAAATGGTTTATGCAACCATAGATGAAGGTGTCTTTTCAAGCAGAATGAGAACAGGTGACTTCTCAGGTGAATTTCCATGGTGAGCTACAGCAAAACACCACTGAGCACTGAAATGGGTTGTAATTTTAATCAGTTCCAATAAAAAATGAGGTAAAATTCATTAAAAATCTATCCAAATCATGAAACTGTGTCCCATGCTACAAGTAAGTAATAATTAACTGAAATATTAGTCTCTGTGAATGGCGGGGCTAGGTTGTAATTTTGACTCTTAAAAATTTCAAACCTCCTGCTCCCCCAGTAATTGTGTCAAAGACCTATAATGATGTGACCACCAAAATAAAATATTTGAAAAAATGGCTATGGGAAGAAACATTGGGGCAATTATGATGGGGGATAAAGACCTCTGTGTCCTCACCATTTTAATCTGGGCATAATGAAGCATTTATTAGCATATTTTATCTTTTACATACCATTTTGAGTGTGTTGCACTCCTAACAGATGAGACATAGAGTTCAGTGAACCTGTCTACCAGTGAAAGGGTGCTTTCCAGTTTATGTGCCAGATATTGAGAAGACTGGTTTCCTAAGTATTTGGTATGACCTGTTCTCTTTCAGGAAAATAGTTCAAGGTAATATTTTAATAATACAAAACTCTACGCATATAGAGAATTCTTTTATTTCACTCATGTCCCTTCTCTTCTGTTTACAACTGTTACTTCCAATACTTATTCAAGACTGGAAGGATTAAGGATTCAAATTTTTACAGGAGAACTTATTATTATTTCAAATTTTGGTGTTATTTTAATGTCTACTTCAATTAGTTCAAGAGAAAGAAACAAAAATTTCAACTTTTGTAATAATTAATAACTTGGCCTTATTTCATCCATATTAAAATAATCTCCATGAAGTCACCATAGTGCAGATACTGTGGGACATGGGTAGTTGCTTGCAAGCTGAATTTTATTCTTCTGCATGTTGTGTCTTTAGGTAGTTCTTCTGTTGTGAGAAGCTCTGAAGAGGCCTGTAGAGCCCAGGAAGGGAATGGCATCTGTTATTGCCTGTTCACTGCAGAGAGATTTACAGAACCCCACCATTTCAAGAGTTTCATGGAAAGAGGAAAATATGCTTTCTTCAGGGTTGGCTGGATTCAAAATTAGCTGCTGTTATTCCTTCATCATTTCATCTCTCTCCTGTTAGCAGTTTCACATCATGAAAGGGGCCTGGTATTACACATTCAGGGTTGTAATTTTTGTCAACTTGGTGATTATACTGCTTTTGAGGTAAAAAGTTCTTGACATCTGAGTTTTACACTGTCCTCTGCTTGACCTACCTTGAGGCATATTTCTTTGGTTTCAGAAAGCAACAAGAATTTCTGTTCTGATTTAAATCTCATTTGTTATGAGGCTTCTCTGTTTTCAAAATAGCCTCTCTAAACACAGTTTTTTTAAAAAGTCTCTTTAAATTTAAACAGCCATCCCAAAAGGCACAGTAACATATTAATAGCTCTTGGAGAGACAACTTTTGTCTTTCTGAATTTGGCACAGACATGGTGTAAGTATTGTCAGATAACAACTTCCCCAATTAACATAAATAGCATATGCTCAAATGGCTTTTGTTCCTAGTAAGGAATCCACTAAAGTTGTTTGATTTTTTGAATACATGAAACATTTTACTAGTCATCCAGTATGGTTATCTGGAAGTTGTCATTTCCTGATTAATAATATAAAGAGTATTGGCAAGCATGGTTCTGAAAAGAGATTTGTCATCTTAAGCAATTCAAGAGAAAGACATGATTAATGTGTTGAATTGAAACAGGAGTTAGATGAAAGCAGGCACCAGGTTATGTATGGAAAATATTTTTTTCCCACCATTCCTAATTTCCTCCAAGTCTCTAGAGAATTATTAGTATATGTAGATGTTTAAGACCTTTTTTTTTTTTTTTTTTTTTTTGGTAGGATTAACCTAAGAGTGTGTGGAGATTTTATTTTGAAAAGAAGAATGTGGACAGGATGATATTTACTTTTATTACTGCTTTATTTCCCTGTTTTTATAATAAACCCATTTGTTCTTCAGACATAATGCCCTGACATTACTTTGTAAGAGAAACATTGCTTTCAAACCATTTTTTTCCTGAGGTAGCAATCATGTCTTAAAAGCAAATGTTTGGTACTAGAGGAAGGAATGCTGTTGGCAAAAGAAGCTGTTTTAAATGTTAGTGAAATATATACAAGACTTCTATAATAGTCTTATACTTTTTATCTAGAGATTTCTACTATATATACAGCATATGTTAAAAAGGCAACTCTTAGCAGCTAATGAATATATTTATAAGAACATAATACAGAACATAGTAAGAAGTGAGGACAAGATAGGAATTACTCACCTTTCCTCATTTTACATGTGTGTATAGCCTTTGAATGAACTCACAGAAAGGCTATCTCCTGAACACTGGTCCTAGTCAAGCACTTGACAGAAAAGAAAAACATGATGGAATTTCTTTAATTAGTTTGAATTCGTTTCTCAGTTAAAAAAAAAGCAGAGAAAACCAAGAGACCTTCTTGATACAAAAATATTATTTTGAAATTAGTAGGTGAGGAGATACCTTTATAGTAACTTGACTTTGTGAGAATAAATCATAAAAGTACAGTTACAATCCATTTTAGTGTCCGTCTTTGTTCTCCTTCTCTTTCTAGAAGTGTGTAAAATCTGTACTGACAATTAAACAAATTCTTAGGAACATGACTTTGACAAGCTAAGCTCTTCCTTCTCCCAGCTCTGCTATCCTGCTGCCACCTGTTCTTAATTTCTACTTAGATGATTTAAGAAAGAATACATTATTTCTCTATTGAATAGGATTCTGAGAGTATTGAAACCAAACTGCTAAACTTTAGATGACCACTGAAAGTTGGAAGAAGGAATTGAGAATTGACATCAAGTGCAATTGTCTCCTGAAGCCTGACTGAAGTAAATGGTGCTTTCATAAATTAAAATGCAGCAAGAGAATGTCTGCTTGTGGTTTTCCTGTCCCCTCTTGCCTCCTGTGGTAGTTTTAATTCCAATTTTTTTTTGGTCTGAGATAATATTTTACTGAGTTTTTTTACACACAGAGGTCCATCTCTCCATCTGTTATGGGAGAGTTATAGCTAAGCTCACATCTCTGTTGCCCATATTTGTATAGGAAACTTGGCTCCCAGAGCACACAGTGGTAGGTATGATCTCCACACATGCAGTCTTGGGGAATGATGCCTCAAACAACACCTACTGCAGGTATTTATTCTGCAATCAGCATCCATTCATTCTCTCCACACATGTTCGTATCCTCGTTTGCAGTAATTCTGGTCACCTTATCTTAGTGAAGAGCAGTCATTTCACATTCTTTGTGAAGTCATAACTGATGTGCATTAGTCGCACATTATCGCTGAAAAATACTTCTGCTGAATTTTTCTCAAGTTGCCCAACAGAATTTACAATTTCATAGCGCTGCCTGTGTTATAAATGGATATTTTATTTCCTGTTGTAACAGAACACAAATGTGTAATTAAGAGTGAGGAGAACAAATTCTGCAGTTTGTCCTTGGACAGGTTACTACTAATGTAATTTGGGTTTGAGTTGCTGGAATACAGTATTCAAATGCAGCTCAGTCTGTAGCTTGCTAAAGAATTTTGACCACTTTTGGAGGCTGCTGAAGCTCTCTATAACTGTCTGATGCTCCTAGAAACATTGGTAGGTTCTTGCAGAAGGGACAGGAAATGGTCTTTTATGCACAATTTAGCCCTCCTTAGAGATTAATGATTTATTTATATGACAATAAGTTCTTTTATTAACATTTTTATTACTTCAAACCCATTTTTACGTCATATATTTAGAATAGCAGCCAGCAAAATCTTCGTGCAATTCCTCACCTGATAACTGTACAGCCCAAAAATATCTGTATTCCAAAGTATCATGAAAACACCAGCACATAAAGGAAAGGTTGTTATGAATTCAGATGGATTGTCACATGTAGATCTGCTTTGGAAGTATCAATACTACACTCCTCTCTCTCCATTCACCCCCACTCCCTGCATTTTTCCCTGTGCCTTTTTATTTTGAAGAGAATGTGTTAATCTGCATTTAAAAAAAAAAAAAAAAAAAAAGAGAGAGAGAGTAGTCTTTATTTCCTGTGATTTTCTGTAATTTTCCTTTAGATTCAAACCTCTAAATTATATAGGGAAATATGGTGCCACATTCACATGCAAACTATTTTTAGAGAACATGAATAATTACACCAGATGGTTGTTTAATTCTCTTGGCATTATCTCTACTGTACATTTATGGCTTAAAGTAATATTTCCTTACACTTTTCAATAGCTGTGGAAGGTCATGGCTAAGTCCTGTTTCGTTATTTACATCTGATCCCTTTTATAGATGTATTTCAATGATACAGCTGTTGGTGGACTGGAGAGATGCTGATCTGCAGGCTTGTAATAAACTATTCAGCTCTTGGGCACAACAAAGTATGTTCATAGGAAAACTTTACATCTTTGGCAGCAGATTGTTCTTAGTGTTTTATATACAAAAGAGCACCACTCATTCTATGATTGCCTTCATTTAATCTTCCAGGATTTACTAAAATTACGCCATTCAATTGCGTCTTCATTTATGCAGCAGTGAGAACAGAAGAGGTGTTTCTTCACATTCTGCATACCTTGACTGTTTTCTGAGGATGTAAAGAGAAAATTTCTGCACTTCAGTCTCTTTGGTTGCTTAGTGAAATAGCCTAGGCAATTATATCCTTCTAAACTCTAAACATTTGGACCAGTGTAAAAGATTTATTCTTTAGGTGTTATTTCTGAAAGCCACAGATTGTTATGTGTCAAAGTTAATTCAACTGATGAAGAGAGATTAAAAGCACATATTCTCAGGAAGTATCTGGCACTAGACTGAGGAGGATGAAAAATTTGTATCAAAAGAACTTTAGAATTGTATTTTTGTTCTGTTCTGGAACAAAAATAAAACCTTTCAGACACTTACATAGGAAGGGAAATATACCAAAGTATCTGGCTTTAGCTCCAAAATGCAAGTAATTCTGTTTAATAAGTGTATTTATAACCCATGTTGCTTGGAGAGCTGGCCTTAGTCATAGAAGCCATCTGTTGTGTTTAATTCCTTAAATTTGATCTCTCATTTCTCTAGAGAAGGCAGAATAAGCCTTTGTTGCCTTGCTCAGACTATTGTCCTAACTGCAGTTACAGGTTATTATTTTGGCTCTAATTAATATGTTGGTGTATTTTCGTTTTGTTAGGAAGGTCCTGATAGTTCAGCTAAGTCTGGACTATGGGAGAATGTAAAAAAAATAGAGAAATCCTGGTGACTTTTTACCCTTCTGAAGCAGGGAGCATCGAGCAAACCAGTAACAGGCTTACACTCAGACAAATTGGGCTAAATTCAGCATAAAAAAGTATATATATATTTGGCCAAATTTTTCTTCTATATATTTATGTGCACCTGCAATTTATGTGCAACAAGCAAAAAATTTTATACTCCATGCAGCAATTGACCTTTTATTATCCTCACCCAGAGCAGGGGGTCTGGGCTATGAAAAGAAACCTGGTTTAGGACAGTTGGGAAGGGAAGGGAAAAGGGAAAGGGAAAGGTTATTCAGCACTGCTTTGCTAATTTGCTATCAATATGAAATTTCAAATATTCAGATAATTTATGCACTGGAGATTATAAGCATTAAAATTTCATAGTTTCCTAAAAGCTTATGTTCAAGGACTGCTCTGTCTAAAGGAAATCTGACTAAATACATATTTGTAGACCAGGTGCCAAGAAATGAAAATTCATGGTGTTGTTCCTGGCTTACAGCATACTTTTCTTCTTGTGAACAGCATGTAGCTGAGGTGTGTGTGTAACATTCTACAGTTAACTCATAGTTCAGTAAGTTTTTGGACGCTGATCTCAGGCACATGGTGTTATTCTTGGGGCTGCCCTGTGCAGGGCCAACAGTTGGATTCAATGAGCCTTGTGGGTCCCTTCCAGCTCAGGGTATTCTATGATTCTATTCTATGATATTATATGGATGAAAGCATTCATTCAACCTAGAGTAACTTCCAAATTCCCATCAAACCTGTCTACTTTATGCATTCAAGAAATATTAGAAGCAGAAAAGATGAAATGTGGCAACATATATCAAGCTCATTAATTCTCAACTAATTTTAAATATACTAAGCAAGTGTGACATGTTGTTGCAAAAGGACCTTATACTTGGCATATGGTGAAGAGAAATGCAGGACAGCTGCAAACATTGATGTGCAACACAGAAAACAAACTGTGGCTAGAAAATTGTATCTGTCTCTTAGGAGATAAATTCTCACCATCACTCAAAGCTAAAAGAAATTCCACATCGTTGTCATTACAGTTCCCACATATGTGACTTTTTTATCACCTTATCCAAGAGAATCTGTCATTTTAAATAGAAACACAGAACATCCAGATAGATTATCTAATTAAGTTTGTAACTGCAATATAAACGACAACATAGAAGGAAGAAATATGAGCTAAACCCTGGGGTTAATTGGTGTTTAGAGCTCTAAGGTAACAGAGTTGGACTGCTCACTTCACAGGGTTGTTTTATCTTGCTGAGAGCTAGAAAAAGCCTCCATGCAGTACACTGTGTTCTGCACTGTTGGGTCAGATGTGAATATCTTGTTCATAAAACTAATAGTGGAACTGTAATAATTTTTTTCCTCAAAATTATGAACTTTCAACAAACAGCAAACATGTTTAAATCTCTTTTAGCACTGCTTAAAAGAATTACCAGGAATCAGATAAGCATCAGAGCTGATACAGTAAGATAGAATATTAATGAAGACTAAATTGCAAGCTTTCTTTGGTTTTTTTTTTTTTTTTTTGTGGGTGTAGAAGGTCTCTCTTTTTCTCTTTTTGTCTTTTTTTTGTCTAAAAAAAAGTTTGCAAAAAAAAAAAATTAGATGGTGCTGCAAATCTAATTACCAAAGCTATACCAGCTCAGTTACACTGGTAATCAGACTCATCACTGTGTTCCAATAGAGCTTCTCTCTTCACTTTAATCAGGAATGTATGTGATGAAAACATGTTAGGCAACAACACATGAAAAATATCTTGTAGTCTCTTCTTATAGTGGGGAACTCTAGGTAAGTAGAGTACAAAAAGCTTGTGTATTTCTTTTAATAGTGCTACTGTTAAAATAGGAATACTACAGCCAGTGCTGTCCATCACCTCAAGACTTCATCTTGGGGCAGAATCCTCTGACATCAGATCTCTGTCTTCACCTGTGGAAGAGTCATTCCTTTTGTTCATTGTTTTGGCTATTACATCAGTTCCAAGAAACATTGCTGATATTTAAGATTTGTTATGATATTTGAGAAGCTCAAATTATATTTGAGAAGCTTAAGCCCAAAGCTTTCCCTCCTCCAAAGCACTACATTCTGCACATTGATTCTGTTTTCTGCTTAACAACAGAGAACTATCTCAAAATAAACTGGTAACTGGATAAATGGTAGCTTAATGCTGATGGTTGAAAATGCTGTAAGTGTGTCATAGCACAGTAATATCATTGCCTAGCAGTAAACAACAGAACTTAAAAGATGCTATAATTTTCTTCTCATAATGCACCTTTAATCACAGTTTTATTGTACCTTCAGCATTTATTAAGGTAATAATGCAATAATTAATAATTTAAACATGACTTTATTGTAAAAACTGTAATATTGGGTGCACTGCTACCAGAATAATCTAATTAAAATGGAGCCTGTATCACTTACAGTAGGAGGATCAATATGCACAATCCTCAAATTGTCATAGTAAAGTAGCAAGTCATTTTCTATAGATAGGGCCAAATTCAACTCTCCATATTGCTCCAGACAACCTAGGAAGAACTTCAAACAGCTACATCAGATTTGGAATTGGACCAAATGGTACTGTGGGCAGGTGTCACTATCTTTTTTTAAAAGGATTTATTCATCTTGCCTAAAAATCATTTGAACAAAAATCTGTTAATCTGCCATGTAGGTAGTGTCTGAAAATTTGATGGATGTATCATATTTTCTGATATTAGTAGAAAAGGAGACACTTCTTTCCACAGAAAAAGATTGTAAGATTTGTGTGCAAAGCACCTTCTTCCTTTGACAAGGCAATTTAAATATTACTATAATAATATATAACACTAGACTAGAGGCAAAGGATTGCAAAGTGCATCCTTGACTTTCCTGGGCTATCCCTGAAGGTAGTGCAGCATTCTGCATGGAAGAAACTGGTGTTTTTACTTTGGTACTGATTAGAGAGGGATCTCCAAACCAAACAGAAACCATCACACAAGCTTACTGCTGGCTGTGCCAACAAAACAGAGCAGAAGTGACCTGGCAAAATCAGTACAGAAACATTTATTCTTCCATGCTTCTTCCTTGTTTCAGCTGTAGGGGACAAATTTTCATCTTTTTCACACATGTTGGAACAACAAAATGTTGCTTTAGGGGACCATTACTGACCCACACTGACTCTGACACTGGTACTGACCAGTGCAATAATATTCCTCTACAGGATCAGAGGATTGTGGAATCACAAACCAGTTGTGGAATAAAGTAACAAAATCCTTTTTGCTGATAGATACTACTATATTCCCTCTGGGACATCTTTCTCCATAATTGAAATACATGACCTCACATAAAGACTTTTACTTTAATTCCTTTTTTAAGTTACTTTGGCCCTGATACACAAACCTGCTTTTTAAAGGAATGCACAGTATTCTAAAATTGTAATGCAGGACTTTCTAATCTTATCAAGGATTAAAAGAAGTAAGCTATCTAATCAGGCTTCATCTGTGTGCCTGATTTCTTCTGCAAGTCTCTTGTGCCTGCAGTACATTCCTAAAATCAGCAAGGATCCAGCAAGGAACATCCCGACATTTGTACAGATAGGTTCTAGTAGCAGGACTTGTTTTTATATTGCAGGATAACTCAGACTGTTACCAGCATTTCTCCAGACCTCAGCAGGCTCTCTCCAAGGGTCAACTAAGTCAAACATCCCAAATGATTTTTTTTCTATAAATTCATATCTACTTTCTGACAAGGCCTGGTAAAAAGACATATTCTTTGTCCTCATTTATGGATTTGCATGATAAACACGCAGCTTTCTGAAAAACTTAGGTGCTTAAATCTGTGATGAGAAAATGCAATCTGGAAAGACCCATTTATCTGCCAGGATATGCTGCACTGCATCTGTAACTAGGCAGATTTACAATCAAAAACACATTTCTGTGTGTGAAGTTTCACTGGTAGAATGGAGAATTTCAAAGGCATCTTTAAATGGAATGAAAAAAGGCAATTTCTGTGAAACAAAACTATGTTTCTGTAGGTAAGAAATGAGCAGTTTTCTTAATTAAATCAGTTGTTAGGACTGGAGATTGTAGAAAACTTTGGGAGAGAACATGCACTTACTGAAGTAATTCTAACTAAGAAAGAAAATGTAAAATCAATACAGTCATTTCAGTCTGTATTTACTTCAGAGAGGGAAAGCCAAGGACAGGATATGTCAGTGACTGGGCTCCACTTACAGAAAGCATGACAGAAGATAATTTAACATGACTGTCACTAACCAGAAGATCCTAGGATGATTATTTTACATCATGACACATTTTTGTTTGATTTATCTGTACCTGTTTCCAAGTGTAGTCATGTACCTGTTAAAGAATTCTGAGTTTGTTTTTTTCATTTTATTTTTTAAGTGTTGTTGAATTATTTCAGAGAGGCTGCATTCTCCTTCTGTGTATGGTGATGAGGTTTGACCCTGAAGAGTTGACATTTTCCTCTTAAGATCAATCCCATGCTTATTAATCAGAGGCTTCAGCCTCAGGAATTCATCTTTCTGACAGATGTCAAGCATGGCAGGACAATGAGAAAAGAACCTGAATCTGACACATTATCAAGAACACTGAGAAAAGGGACAACAGCCTTGATGATCCAGTGGCTGGGACATGCTGAGCATCACCAGCACCTTCTGCAGGTGCTCCTCTGAAGTCCTAATGCCAGGCTGAAAGCTCTTCCTACTTGACACAAATTCTTCCTCTAATGACACAGCTGTGCTGTTTGCACAACTCATTTGGCTTAGTTCAAGTAAGTGAAGACAATGGAATTATAAGAAATAATGTTTTATATATACATATATATATATATATATATATGCACACACACACACCTGCAGAGGAATCTATTACAGTTTTTAGTACTAAAATGTTTAATGCCTTCAAATGTCTGGTCTTTTCCTCTCCAAAGTTTTGTGCCCTTTTGGCATGGGCAAGGAAATGAGACATAAATGCATTCCCTTATAATGAGCTTAGACATTCCTATATCAAGCAAAACAAAATTGTATTTTAACGTGGTACATTGTAAACTGAGACTGTTCAGATATTGCTGTATATCCTGTCTGAAGAGGGTAAATTTCTATCCAGTTTCAGGGATATATAAGTTACTGTAATACTTCCAGTCATCAAAGAGGTGGCTGAACACAAATGCACTATAACATGTCATTATTGTCCAAATTGCATTTAAGCCAGTTTGAACTTCCAAACAGACCACTGCCCAAAGTCATCCACTTTTTGTGAAGAATGTACCAGTGTGTGTTAGGTTATGTTTTTAAAAGTTCATATCCACAAACACTAAGATGCAGAGAGTCACATTGGGAATGAGGGATGCATAAACAGTTAAAATGAGTCGCTGCCCTGGCTCCTCCCAAGGCTGTCAGAGGACAGCTATCAGTGCTTTGGGGATGGCACTCATCACCTTTAGTCACTGAGAGAACTTTCTGGATCACTTCACAGGTTGCAGTGAGGAGCTGAGGTGAGGAGGTCACTGCCTACCAAGTTTGGGGTCATTGTGGGATGCTGTGGAGGAGCATCTTGAGATTATACAAGACCACATTATGAGATGTTTAGGGGAGGAAGCAAAGGCATAGAATGGAGAAATCAGCATGCTCTACAAAGGAACAAGCATGGAAAGAGGGATAGGAATAAAAGGGGCCAGTGGCATGTTAGCTGGCACTTGTCTGATCATGCCCTGTGCCTAATCACTGCAGTCTGTCTTGTGCTCTCATCAAACTCCATTTCTAACTATTTTACTGGGTGAGGAACTCTATATTCTGGTGCTGTTGGCATTTGCATGAGTGCAGATTTTTCTCTCCATGTTGTCCTGTGTGGCTGGTTGTGTGCACATGTGTGTCCCATGTAAGGGTGCCCATGTGTGGGTATCTACCTGCTCAGCCTCCCTGTGCCTGGACATGGGGACACACCTGTACAGCAGCTCTGCCACTGTGGAGTTACTGCATTTGGCAAGTTTGAATATTTTAATTTAAGAATCAGCTAAAAAGAGCTTTGCTCTTAGGAGCTTCAATGTCTCTGGGGTCATCACAGATTACTTCATGGGGGTATTGGCCAAGTTTAACTAAGTTCTGTAAAAAAAGAAAAAACAAAATGGAAACAAAACAAAGAATGACATGTCATACTTAGAATATATGAATTATCCTGTTAAATTGGCACATTAGCAAAGCATTTTCCACCAAGGAACAAAGCCTGCTTTATGAACAAATAGAAAAATATTTTTCTGTGAGGCAATGCAGTGTTTTGTCTGTACGTGGTATGGCCCCATGTGGTACAGTGGTGAAACCTTGTAGCACTGGATGTCTTGGCAAAAAAAAAAAGAAAATCCCCTAGAAACAGAAGTTGAGGGTTACTCTTTTGAAAATACATTATTGGGAGTTCTATGAAAATTATGTGCATTATCATCAATGTCTTGCAATTTCAATAGGTAATCATGTGTCCTTGTTACTCTCTGGGTCAAAATAATAAATTTAAGAAAAGTGGAAAATTGCACCAAATGAATGCATTCTTGTGATAAAATAGAGATGAGAACTGAAAGTCGTGTACAAGACAAGCAAAAATCTGTTTTGTTCTGCTGCCTTATAAGGAGCAATCACAGCAAGGGATGAACTGAAATATCAGAAAGAAAGGAGGTGCCTCTCTTCATAAAGCAACCACTTCATTGATCCCTTGAAACTGTATATCACAAAAGGAAAAGCTTGCAGCCTTGAAGAAAACAAGGCTCATTTAAATGACTGCAGGAGTGAGACCAAGTCTTTCAAAGGCTTTGTCTCTGTTATTAAGTTCTGTTGGCACAACTTTCTTTGTTCATAATGAGTCAGATACCCAGCAGCAATGCCTGTAAAGTCTCAGAAAGAGGCACTTATGGCAAGTAGAACTCCTTTTGGCAGTGGGGTTTAGTGGTGGCAGACTGATTTGTCTTTCCTGCATCAAGCCTTCAGCTGAAAATGCTGATAATTTCATGTAACTCAGGTTTTGTAGCATAGTATAAACATATCTGCTGTATCCCAGTGCTGTGTTCTTCCAAGATAGCTGTGGTGGAAATATAGATGTGTCACAGAGGAAATAAGTCACCTTCAGAGTCAGTGTAAATGCAGAATTAACACATTTCTTGTTCCAGTCACAGAACCCATATGTCCCCCCTGAATAACACAAATAATTGAGAGTACTCATGCCCATCTCTCACTTCTAATTTACATTAATAGTGACACTTCAACAAGAAGGCATGGAAAATGCTATGTATTTTTGACTTTTATTTGGGGATCAAGCTGTTAAATTTTTCACAGGTGGTTGAATTGCATGTTTTTCCTCAATTTTCTGGGCACACTCTGGAGTCTGATTTGCACAGGTGCAGGATACACACAGCTGTAAGTGAAGTCAATGAAAGCTGTTCTGTGGACACATGAAATGCTCTATAATTCTAAGCTGAATTGCATTTTTAACACTGTAAAGCCAAATATTGAACTACTTAACTGAGTTTTTCAGGGATAAGGAAATGATGAGCCATAGACACACACCTGGAGTAAAATCTTTCATGAGAAATTGTAGAAATTTGGCAAAATTATATGAAAGTGAAAACTCTTTTTTTTTATAACTGGGGAATGTTAAGCATGCTTAAGAAAATGTGATATAATCCCAGTCTGATTTATGGTAACTGTTCTCAGAATCCCTATTGTTCATTATAAAAAACTTTCTACTCTGGCAAAAAAAGTTTAGAATCAACTAAATTAAGCCTATTTTCAATTCAAAATTAGTGGCTGAGATGTTTTTCTTCCAAATATTAAAAGCACTTATAACATCAGAGAGGCTAATTGAGTGTCAAATTTACATCAGTTAATGGCATTTTGCAGGTACTTAAGTTTAAAAAGATCCACATTCGTTTTGCTCTGTCCAACTCTTTAGGAGCCTTATAGTGTCTGCTAATAAAAATTGCATTAATTGAAGAGAGAAGAATATAACCTTTTGTAAGATAAGAAGCAATCCTCAGCATGTTTAAACTATGTAATGGATTTTTAATTCTCGTCCTTAAATGCAATTTTTACTTATGAGCCTCCTTCAGAAGATCAGCCATCTTCTTTGATAGTACATCCTCTGATCTGTGTATCATCACCTTGCAAGCTGACTTATGCATGCTGTGAGATTTGAAAATATGGAATGTGTTTTCCACATAATGACATCATTTCACTGTTGCTGACCATTGATAAAGAGAATGGTTAGGCCATCACTTTGGGCAAAGAGGGAGTTAACAAAATGGACTCTTGTAGAGAAAACTAAAAAAGAAAATTTTCTTTGGTTTATGTGGTTATTCTATAGTCTGCAGAGAATTAATTAGTATGGAAGCAGTATGGAAGTATGGAACAAAGATGCATGGAATCCAATAATCTGAATTTCACAAGCCAGAATTCCAGTCTAAGGCCCCTTGAGTTTGTTACAGAAATCGAAGCTCTATTTTTGTATTAAATGGAAGGTTGCTTATATGTCATGGAATAAACTCATGGGAGGCCTGGTGATCATAATGACTCTAATGCCTGGTTTTACAGCTATTTTGCTCTATGGTAAGTTGCATGGTAGGCATTCTTCAAGCAATATTCAAGACAATGGACAGAAAAGAAAATAAGAAAGGAGAATAAAAAATGTCAGAGAAAAAATAAGCAAACTAATTCAAATACATATCATTACCAGTGGAATATACTAGAAGAATTTGCAGTTGCAGTAGGTGTACACAGCATTATTATAGTGGCACAAAATACCAAAAAGGCATCTCTTATGTATCTGTGTCTAAAGGGAACAAAACCTAAAAGAAGATTGCTGTCTGGGCCCTTTTTGCATCCAAATAGTCCAGACTAGACTGGACAAACAAGTTCTTTCAAGGAACACCAATTTGTTACTTGTATGTAAACATGAAACTTTTATGCTGTGTGTAACTCTAATGGTTTTAGAGTACACATTTTATATAGGAATAATGCTCTGCTCCTGCTTGAAGGGCATAAACTTTGATCATATTTCATTGTAAAGACTCTTAGAGAATCAGCTATTTAAAATTTCTTTTGGAGATAACATTTGCCAACAAATGAAAAGCTGTTTGCTACTCTTTCTTATTCCAATTTCTTTTTAATTTCATGTCAGTGAAGGTCCTATAATTGTATAATCAGTGCAGGAAATTCAGGAGAGGGGAGGAAATACAGTGGGAAGGAAGAGGATATTTTCATTTGTTCATACATTCACTTCAGTGACATGGAATAGTAGGTAACACTTTCTTCATTTTGGAAAATTATTAAATTGGTCTCAAAAATATATTCCAAAGATATATCTTCACCAAAAGGGCTTTTGGTGTAGCCTGGACATTTCTTAAAATGAAATAAGGAATTATGACTCATGTTAATAATGTCTAAGCAAATATTTGAACATATTGAAGTATCCATGGAAAATACAAATTAATTTAAAACTTTTTTATTTGTTTCTTCTCTACTCTGTTTTTCTTTAAGAAAGACTTAGTAAGTCAGGAAAATTCCGTAGAGTTTAAGGTAGCCAAGACAAGAAAAAAGGCAATTTACAGTGCAGATATTGGGAACAGTAAATTATAGGATGCTCTTGCCTCAATCGATATCCAGTTGATTTAGTAGTAGAAAAGTTATCCTTCAAATGGAATCTAAAGTTATTGAGTTCTTAATTTCACTTTATTTTCTACTCACTTATGATCTCTGACAAGTTATAGTTGAGGTAACTACACTGGCTTTAGAAAATTTCCCATTGAGTTTATTTTACCAGGTGTGGGTTTGGAGCTAAATCATAACATAATCCCCCTGGGATTCAGGAAGTCTAAGGCTTATTTTACTTTAAAAAGGTAGAGGTGGAAAATACTCCTGATGTCTTTCTCCATCTTCTGCTTCTACGTCTCCACGTCAAATTTGAAGTAGCTGGGTTTTGGCACCCATTTCCACTGCTGCCAAAGCCTGTTTGATAGCATGGACAGCACAGAGATACAACTTCTTCCTCAGGTGGATACTCGATCCCCATACAGACCAGACTTCTAACTATTTTTGCAAAGTAATATTTTCAGCTCTTGACCCTTCCACCATTGCCTAGGGAGAGGATAGAGGAACAATGAGCTCTGTAATCCTGTAGTCAGGGCTAATGGGAAGGAAAAACAACTAAAGAATGAAGAGTAGTTTGCCTGAATTCCTCCTTCCTCAAACACCATGGTGTGGAGCCACAAAGAAGGAGATCTTCATAACAGTCACATTCTTCCTGGTTACAATGAGTAAATTAGATATGTCTGGGCTGCCTGAAAGCTTCCAGCAGTGACAAAATGAGTGATACTGGCTGTGCAGCTCTCTTCTAGATCTGCCTCAGCTTTCTGTTCCCACTAGCACTGTTTTGGCCTATAACTTAGGAGATCCTGTGTGCTAATTCCATGTCTGAGATTAAGAATAGAATGCAATTCTTCATCTTTTCTTGTCCTCTTCTGCCACCAAAAGCATCTGGAGAGTCACATGGGCAGAAACAGCACACACAGTGTAAGATGGGGTACAAAGCAGATGCCAAATGTCCCCAACTTTATTTTTTTTCACCAGTTTACTCCTTGCTTTAGTAGGAGATTTGGAAGGTTCTCCTTTGAGGCAGTATCAGTGATGATGACTTTTTGAAATGCCCAAGTCTCTTTCCAGATCTTGTTTGCTCAGTCCCAGCCCATCTGCCCCCCACCCCCTGTCCACCAAAAGAGACAGTGACATCACCTGTCCAGGATTTATCAGACATGAAGTTAGGTGTGATACATCAGAGGATGACATCAATGTATGGGAAGTAGCTCCAAACTTTATATTACCCAGTTGATGCTTCCATTTAAGGATACACCCTGACAATGATATTCTGCAAGTGCTACCCTATCTGCATGTTGTCTCTTGAGACAGTTGTACTCCACATTGCATTCATGGTCTGAAAGGTATTGCCGCACTTCTACCTAATGCCACCACCTGCAGCCAGAACCCTTGGGATCTACAACGATCCTTAGGAAGTTTGAGTAGTGGAACCTCAGTAGATCATTGTCTCAAATCTAAAACACAAGAAGTAATTTGAAGTGAAAACCTAGGGAATAGCATCTTTATTTTTTTTTTCCACAAAGGGGTTGAACAGTGGGTTCTGCTACCACAGAAATTATTGAGACCAAAAATGTGACAAGATAACAAAAAGGTGGTAAAAATGCAACAGCAATAAAAAAAATCTGAAGTTTATATAATTAATATGAAAAAAAAATTGACAGGACTTCATTTTAGGAGAAATAAAGTGTATTAAATCTAATCCTCTGATATCCATTGTTATGTTTCTTCAATGTGAACTTTTCTAGGACTTAGGCATTACCTTTTTGCTCTCCTTTTTGACAGTTTGTAATGTTTAATTTGGAGTCAAGCAACTAGGAGACAGGTACTGTTACTTTCATTAAGTTCTACTACTTTTCAAAGTTTGGAAGAAAGGACCCAGAGGATGAAGGGACCAATGGGAAGGAGATTTAGAGCTTATTTTGTTTGTGTGTTATCACCCAATAGTCCTGAATTCATTCATCTTCTATGCATATTAACATCTGTTCTTCTCTCTTTAGAAAATGTTGATACTCTGACACATATTTGAGTGATAAACTGAATATTTCTTCAAGTATAAACATTATGTTAAGTTGCTTGAAAATAACTACTCTTCAAATGCTTTTGACTCTTGAATATTTGAAGATGCTACAGAATAAAAAAAAACTACAAACCAGCCAAAAAGCCAAACAAAATCCCAACACCATCACTGTAAGCATTTCACTGGGCAGTTTTTCAAATTAATGCAGTTTAACTATTACATTAACTTAATGGCTATTTTCCCCTACTTTAACCATGTTAAATGTGCCGGCAATAATGAGCTTCTAATGCTGTCTCTTTCAAGTCTCAGAGGCATCTTTAGAGCTCTGCTTATCTCCTGGATCATAAAGCCGCATAATTTAGTATTCAAACAATTAATTTAAAACTGAAACACTTGGAATTACCATAAAATTAATCAGAAAAAAAATCTTAGCATGCCCATTCTATTTATCTCTATTTACCAAATTTGAAAGTGTAGGATGAATAAAACTTTACAATATTCTATTTTCTACTTATGAATCAGCTGCTATAGGCATAAATATATCTAAAACTGTAAGGAATATTTTCAAAACCTTTTGCAAAAAAAAATTCTCATATCTATTAAACTAAGATGATTCTTTTGATGGAACAAGTTTTTTAGATTTTTCCATACCATTAACTTAAATAGAAATATCTCTAAAATAAATTGTCATTTCTAACCTAGTTCCAGATTTGCAATACACAGAGGTAGCTGATGCACGTAATCAGAACTGCTATCTTATTAAGTGGCTAAATTTTAATAATTGTGCAACTCACAGCACTGTATCACTAAAAATTTTAAAATGTCTCTGCACCTAAACTGTTTTATTTCCTTTGTTGTGCTTCTAAGTGCTACAAGTGTCCCTTGTAGGCTGGGTTATTGCTAACCAAGAAAGAAAATTGTAAGAAGAAATTGGATTTATCTCTTGCCTGCATCATCAATAAGACCTTTATCTAATAAAAGGCTGAGGTGCCTAATGTAGTAGAGGATCTTTTCTAAGTACCCAAATGACAATTTTAAGTCCTAGATTTAGGCCCCTACTGCCATCACAATTTCCTGGGGACACCTAGTTACCAAAGTAACTTCTCTCATCTTATTTGAGATACCTTTATCTGATCTAGTGTCCATCTGTAGTCAAGATGGTTGCGGGATGAAACTGATCTAATCTCTTTTGAGAAGATTATAGGTGACTATATGTGGTCAAGTGAATCTCTGTCCAGCAATCTTTTCTCTCCATTGGGAGAGTGGCTTCGTTACCAGGACACATGAGGATACAAATTAAATCCAGTCCCTGTCCCTCAGATAAGCTATGTTACTCATGGCAACAGCAACTCTGTCCACTCTGAGTCAGGGTCTGAATTTTCATTTTATGACTATTTTTTCAAAGAATTGAGTAGGAATTTTTTTCTACTTTTACTTATTTCTTGTTAATTTTTTCCAGTACTTGTTTCATATAATGCAAGCAATCCTGAGTCCCATTTATCCAGCTGAATGTCTTCATAGCACTAAGCTGCAAAATACTACCTTTTCCTTGTAATTTTTGATGTGTGGTTTCTTCTCTCTGTTGCATTCTTTGCTGTGACTTTCACAGACGTGATGTAGAATGGCTCTTTCCTAGGCTAAACTGTCCTTCTGGGAACATTTGGGCAGTGGGAACCCTTCTGAGTTAGCTGGACATACATTCTGGGTCTCCCATTTCATAGGTGATTGCCCTAATCATTTGTTAGCTGTACACTTAGTACTACTAGTTTAATTCTCCTTTCTTTATGTTTTAAGAAATAATCATAGCATAGAATCATAGAATATCCAGAAATGGAAGGGATCCACAAGGATCATCAAAGTCCAGCTCCTGGTCCTGCACAGGACAGCCCCAAGAATGACGCAGTGTGCCAGAGAGCATTGTCCAGACTTTTATTGAACTCTGTCAGGCTTGGAGCTCTGACCACTTCCCTGGGAGTCTCTTCCAGTGTTCCTAACATCTGGACACAGTTTTCTGACATTAGCTCAGGTCCTGTCACTGGTCACACAAAGAAGGGATCAGTGTCTGCTCCTCTGCTTCCCCTTGTGAGGAAGCTTCAGATTGCAATGGGATCTCCCCTCAGTCCACTCTTCTCCAGGCTGAACAGACCAAGAGACCCGAGCTGCTCCTCATGGGGCTTCCACTCTAGACCCTCCACCATCTCTGAAACCTTCCTTTGCTTTATAATAGCTCTATATGGCTCATGACCATAACTTGGCACAATAAATACAAGCATGGAAAACTTTCTGGTTGAAACCAGCACCTATTTAAGTACTGGTCTACTTAATAGCTGAGCAGACTTCTGGATTTCAACTTTGTGCATTTTATCACAAATAGCATTGTACACTTTGGCACCAAAAATGTTAGTATCTGACCTAAGATAAACATCTGTTGTTCCTCTACCCTCCTGCTTATCTTAGTGTTACCAAGATCCAAGATATTTTTCAAAAATATTAACAGCTAATTTAAAGGCAATAATTTTAGAACTTATGCCTACTAGTTCTCTTAAAACTTTTGAAAGTGTTAATTTTTGAGGTCTTTAATTTTCCATAAAGAAATAAAGCAAAATTATTTCATGATAGATGCCATCTGAAACACTGCAATTTGCTGAAGCTTAGTGGTTTCCATGTGATCAGACTGCTACTGTGTTATCTAGCTGTGCTCTCCAGATTAAAATGTGTCACCCATGACTCACTGTGGGCCTCCCATACTCAAAATGGTGTTGTACATAACTCTTAGGCTTGTGGTGCATTGCTAAAAGTGAGATCATGAGGACATGTACTCCAGTTAACAACTTGAAGGCAGCTTCATCTAACACATGCTGTGTTTAAACGGGCATTTTGGTGGAGAGCAGAACAGAAGTTTTGTAGTTAATCTCCCTGTTGCATCCACACATTGGTTTGGATCAGAGAAGGTTTCAGTGCACAGAAGGCAGATTCCTTCCAGAGGCCAGGTGCATAGAGATGTGCACTGCCACTGTTCTTAACAAAACGTGCGCTGGAGACATTTGGGATGTGTGGGACCTGGTGAAATTCAGTAAAACTCTCCAGCCACATGCAGTGTGGGTGTGAGATCCTGAGCACCAACTGATTTGATCTACTGATCTCTTCTTTCTGCATCGCACTATTTGCTTATAGAGGCATTGCCACAGGGAAATCCAAATAACAAATGAGAAACAAACACGATGTTCCAATTTGGTGCAAGAATAAAAAGCAACAGCTGCTTTACAAGTTCTTGCAGTGCCCCCACTGATATCATGTGAAAGCAGATTTCAGAAATGCATTAAACACTCTAAGTAATTTTAGTCATGTCTTATCCATTCTCTCTGTCATTCTCTCCTTAGGCAAAGGACTGTATATGCAGTGCAGTGCAATGTTTTGACTTTGTTACTAGTTAGTTAATTTATTTTTTTTATTGCCTGTACCACATTATATTTGTATTGGAGTAAGCACACTGAAGAAAAAATATTTTGGTGTTTGGAAAAGAGGGATCAAACTTTTGATGGACTTTATCTCCTGCGCGAACTTTTGACACCTTTTTTTCCGAATCATCTGAATTTTAACAATTGAAAGGATGAATTAAAAAAATTTCCCTTCTGTGAACATCTGAATATATTTGCCATTTATTCCTGTCTGTGACAAAATGAAGAAATACAGGAATGTGTGATGGGTTTGAAACTGTAATTTGTATTCACCTTTAGTAACCAAAAAATATTGTTTATGTAATTCACTTGCTCTTTTGTGCTCAGCACTAATATTTCTCAAGTCCTTTGCCTTAAGCTTATTTGTTCGGATAGAAAGTTAGAGATAATGAGGAAAAAACTCAAAAACAAAGTGAAAAATGGGTCTTTTTTCTTAATTTTGAGATTCAGAACATGGGTGAGGACAGTGACAACCAGTAATTCACCCACAACATCCACTTAGTTTTTTCTTTACGAATATACAGCTTTGCCATGAAAAATCAGGAGCTATTTTTTTCTTTGTCTTACAGACACACAATTAAAATGATGCTTTACACCCAAAAACGGAAGAGGAACAAACATGGCTAGAAACTGCAACTGAAAAACAAAGCAAAACAATTAAAAAAAAAAAGTTTTTTGTTTCTTTTTTTTTTTTTAATGTAAACAATGTCAGTATGGCAAGTGTTCTGGGTCTTAAATTTCTGATTATATAAAACTTTGGGGTTCCTCTAAAATTGATATTCCTATCTGAAGGATGTAGTTCTTCTCGACATCCTTATTTTTTTCTTCTAATTAAAAAAGAAGAAAAAAAAGGAGATACAATTCACTTGAATGCAGCAACCTTTACAATTAGTATTTAACTGTCCATAAAAGTACTGATTCTCTTAATGAACCTGCTGCTACCATTGTTTACTATCTTGAAATTAAGGGGGAAGAAAGAACCGATCATTAAGCAAATCTCATGTTGCTGTTTACCTACCTCTATAGTTCCATTATCATTTGTAATTACATATAGTTAATCAGTGCCAGTATCTGAAAAAAAAAAGTTTATTGAATGGAACAAGATGATACCTCAACACTTAAACTGTAACATAGATCTAATCTAATTCCTCACAAAAAGTTAAATTGTAAAGTTTACATTTAATTCAACCAAATGTCACACTCTAAAATGTGCAGACCATCAAAATATTTCTTAATGAGGGAAATTAATCAGTTGTTCAGATATTCATGCTTGATTTAGAATAATTAAAACGTGAGACAGAAAGCAGTTAAAGAGAATATGCTAAATTCATGGCCTTTTGGAGAATGTTTAACATGCATGATAACTAAATTGCTTGCACTTCTCTATGGGAAGGTCTTCAGCACAGGTTTCACAACTTTGTTTTCTAGAAATATCAGTCAAGTTCATCTCACAATTCCTCTCAGGTACCACATGTAAACAGTCAAGCAGGGCAAATGCAAAGCAACACAAGAACAGTTTGGGATTTAGGAGTTTTTTTCTCCTCCAGTATCTTTTTTAATGAGAAAATGTTAACTACTAGGAGTTAGAAATGTCCATCATGACAAGTTCCTATTTTTTCTCATACTTACATATTTCAGAATTGCTGGCATGATCCACTTTTGCTCGTTATTGCCAGGACATTGCACTCACGAGGTGATCCCATGGGGCCATGGGAGCCAGGAACTGAGAGTCACAGATGGGGGGCCAGTCAGGGTCCTCGTTGGCATGGATGCAGCCACACTGTGCCTCAGCAGAGAAGGTCCAGTGATAGAAACCAGGGCCATCCAGCAGGACAGGGATAACCAGGCACCAGAAATACAGGTGATGGCTGAAAGAATGGAGTTTAGGTTTGCTGTTAGAAAGAAATTGTTTACTGTGAAGGTGGTGAGGCACTGGAACAGATTGCTCCAAGAAGCTGTGGATGCCCCATCTCTGGAAGTGTTCAAGTCCAAGCTGAATGTAATTTGGTTTAGTGGAAGGTGTCCCTGCCCATGGCAGAGGGTTGGAACAAGAGGATCTTTAATGTCCTTTACAGCCCAAACTATTCTATGATTCCATGACAGTTCAGGATCAAGGACAAGAGATGTGAAAACAGGGTCCAGGTCAGTGTGAGGTTGGTGCAAGGCAAGTCCCTACAACCCTTCCCCATAGCAGGGTGCAGGTCCTGAGCTTGCATTCAGCCCCAGTTGCGGGTGGAGACCGGGAGGAACCCTCTCACAGCAGCCTGATCCAAGGTCACACACGGGTCAGAGCTGACCTCCAACACCAGAGATAAACCTTGGTGGGGACACGCTCTTGAAGAAGCTCATTACAGATAATGATGGTTACAGGTGATCAGGACAATTGGAGCTTGCTGGTGTACTCAAGACAGCAAAGAGATAAAACAGTGCTTCAGTCTTTGGCTGAAATGACTACTCTTTTGAAATATAATCAAACATGCAGCTGAAAAATGGAAAACCATATTTAAACATGAAAAATAAAAGAAGACAATTTGTTTGATATACTTGGCTGAATGTTATGTCTTGAATTTTTAATTAACTTTTTCAAGATTTTGAATTTTCTTTTATAGTCAATATGGGTACTCTTAGGGTGGGGGGTTTTGTGTTTGGCTGTTTTTTCATTTGCTCTCTACCAAACTTGATAAACCTATGCATATTTTTATCTCATCAGGGTAATTACACAGAAAATTCTGATATCAATTTTTTTAATAGATTTTTTTTTCCTAACAGTTGATATAATCTTTTTCAATGAATTTCTGTAAAATTTCACAGGTAGCTTTTCTGTGAGTCATGAACTGGAATGCTGACTCTGGCTTTCAGTTAATTGCCACACTTATAATTATAGAGTGGGTAATATAGTTATGAACTGCTTCTCACCTGCAGCTCCTTTGTGGTTGCAATAACTGTAGAGGGATGTTTTTTTTTCTCTTCAAACACGATTTTTCAGTGCAGTTTTAAAGCCTCTATGGACAAATCTGCAAAACAGTAACACAACCAAAGATAAATAGGTATTTGGAAGCTGTAATTTGTATATATATATATGTATGTATGTATGTATATGCATATGTATCTATAAAAATATATTTACTTCTCATCTTTTCAAGGTAAATCAAAACAATTTAAATCAAATAAAAACTATGAAAAGTCTTCTGTATTTTGCTTTTTTCAATACCACAAAGAGAACACTAAGAAATGCGAGCAAAATTGAATTCTGATAGCTTGGTTTACTGCAGATTTGAAACAGAAAAATTTACTTTTGTGGATTTGAATCTTTTGACTTTGTCTTTCTTTTCATGTATACCTGAAAATGTACATCTTTACTGCTTTGATGAAATTTTGCTTAAATCTGAAACTCAGAGAATGAAATTGATAGGTTATTTACTGGTTCACATGCAATAAAGAAATACTTCTGTTCAAATTTAAATTCACCTAATTTTGATGTTCCCTTTCTTCATAATAGCTGTATACAACTGAACTTGAAGAATAGTAACTAAGGTAAATAACTACATTAAAAATCTTTTTTGTGTGTGTGTGTCATGCAAATTCAATATATTTTCAAACTAATCAAAATTCAACAAACTAGAATTTCTCCAGTACTTATGCTTTCAGGCCATGCATTTGAAATAAATTAATTTAATTTTCTGGTGTCTATCAACTCTTTGCTCAAGGTATTTGAGCAAAGTATTTTTTAAGTATTTTTTAAACAATTAATAGACATGAAAAATATTTTACCAGTTTGTCTCAGAATTTAGGCTCTAGTCAACACTGAGGTTTCTTTTAAGGAACAGTGAAAATGATTTTCCAAGTAATTGGAATTCTTCAGGTGAGCACAAGCATACATTTTTCTCTGGGAATTACATGCTTCAGCCTAATACAATTTAAGAACATCAAGAGATCCCTAATACTGAATCAAAGCTCTCCATGTTAGCCTACTATCCTTTTAATCATATTATAAAAATTACTAATAAATAGAAGAAATATGGAATAGTGGGATCCATTTCAAATACTGTTCATTGGACTTTGATGGAGAGAAGAGCAAGAGAATTCCATCTTATTTATTCTGTATTTAGCTCATGCGTCATATAACTCATCTAAAATATAACAGCAAGTTTCTTTAAAGCTTGCTCTGCTGAAGTTTTGTTTGGCACTTGATTGGTAAGGACTGGATAAGCAAGAATGCAGACTACAGAAACATAAGACATTTTTCTCTGAACTGGCCCTCCACTTCAAGAGCCATCTCTCCTGGGTGAGCAGAGAAGGTCTGTCCATGACCTGAGCACTGTGTTACAGCCCATGTTATCTTTTCCTAAGAGGCAAATGTATTTACTACCATCAGGACTTGAGCCTGTATGGAAGGGTTTTCTACTGTTCCTGAGATGTTATGCCCTCCCAATGCAAAGCTGGATAAGAAAGGCAAAAAAAAAAGTAAAAAGTCACCATAAAAAGCAAATTGCTGCAGGTTTTCTAAATATCACAAAGCAAAACAAGTAGCTGAAGTCCAAACAGACAAATTCATCTGGATAGTCAAAATAGAACTATTATGTGTTGCAAGGACATCTATATATAGTGGCAAGGACTGCATCCTTTTTTTCTGTCACAACAAATACACTTAGCATTCTTCCTGAGGGAAAACTGTGTTAAATTTGGGATTAGTGTGAAGGGAGGTCTAGCTGGCAAACTGTTAATATAAAATTTCTTATAGCATATATGCATATAGAACATCCATTACCTGGCAGTGAATCAGAGCTCAGTAAATAGCATCATTTGCTGTATGGCAGGAGAGGAGGAGAGGGAATAAGGAGGCAGCAGTGAAGGTTTTCCAACATTCTCATGCCTTGTATTGGCTCAGCTATCAGATGTTCTCCATCTACTTGCTGAGCTCTAAAGTACATTTCCTTTCCAAACACCTGTGTCTTGGAGGGTGTTACTACATTCAAAGAAAAGTTACCCATATCTCAGACTTCTCTCACAAGACCTTAAGAACCCTGTCTCCACAGCTCCAGCAGTCTTCTATTGATTTATACTGTTCTCTGCTACTCCATCTCCAAAGACTTCAGTGTTGTTTGTTAGAGTGTAAGAAATGAGGTTTCAAAATCGCTGCTTTTTCAGTTCCCACAGCTTACAGAGTGCTACTGGAAGCAGACTAAAAAAAAAAAAAAAAAACTTAATTGCTGTGGTTTGAAAACTTTAAAAATAGACTATTATGGTGAGGCAAAAGTGCCAGGAAGTTGATAACCTACACTCTAAGTCTCAACCCAGCATGAATCAAAATGACATTTATGAAGTCTTAGAAAATGGCAACTGTAATGAAAATGTCTACTGACCCCTGACTAATAGTGTCAGCAATCCAGCAGTGCTTAATTATTAAAATCAACACATGTCCTGCACTGACAGCCCAGTGTTTTGAAATGTGCAGTTCTGCTGAAGAGGTGGAAACAACAAATAGAAGTGACAAAATTCCTTTTTTTATTCATTCTTGTTCTCTCTTTCTGCTGATTCCCTTCCACAGCAGAGTTAGAAAGGTCAGCATGACTACATTTTCCAGGAGTTTGTTATGCTGTAATCTGCAACTAGCTGTTAATGGCTTAGGTGGGCATGCTTGTCTCTGGGTCATGAAGTGGCTGATGGCCAGGTCCAGAGAGTGGTGATGAGTGGAACTACATCCAGCTGGCAGCCAGAGGTGCTCCCCAGGGCTCCATCCTGGAGCCAGGTCTGTCGAACTGTTTGAGGTTCAACAAGGCCAAGTGCTGGGTCCTGCACTTGGGACACAACAACCCCATGCAGCACTACAGGCTGAGGATAGAGAGGCTGGAAAACTGCCTGGTGGAAAAGAACCTCAAGGTGCTGGTTGAGAGTAGCTGAACATGAGCCAGCACGTGCTCATTTGGCCAAGAAGGCAAATGGTCCCTGGCCTGTTTCAGCAATAGTGAGACCAGCAGAACCAGGGCAGGGATTTTCCCCCTGTACTCGGCACTGCTGATGCCACACCTTGACTACTGTGTCCAGTTTTTACCCTCACTGCAAGAAAGACATTGAGATGCTGGAGCAAGTCCAGAGAAGGGCAGCAGAGCTGGTGAAGGATCTGGAGCACAAGTCTGATGCAGAGTGCCTGAAAAATCTGGAGGTGTTTAGCCTGAAGAAAAGGAGGCTGGAAAGAGATCCTATTGCTCTCTACAGCTACATGAAAGGACAGGAGGTTGTAGCCAGGTGGCAGTCAGCCTCTAGGTAGCTAGAACTGGGATACCATCATTCAGGGGAGGTTATGTTGGATATTTGGAAGAATTTCTTCACAGAAATGGTGATTGGTCATTAGAAGTAGCTTCCCAGGGTGGTGGTGGAGTCACCACTCCTGGAGATTTTAAGGAAAGCCTGAACATGGCTCTCAGTGCCATAGCCTAGTTCAGACAGAGTGGTGTTCAGTCACAGGTTGGACTCGATGATTTCAGATGTCTTTTCTGATCTAATTGATTTTGTGTTTCTGTAGTGAGGTGGCAGCACTCCAGCATTTACTAAGATGATTGCCTAAGTGCTAGATCTCATGGGAGAGCTAGAGCTCCATGCAGTTGTCAAGGCCACAGTTTATCCAGGAAGCACCCAAGCAGTTGCACTTGGGTATTAGTATTGAGGAAGCTCTTATCTTGAACAAGAGACCAGCTAGGTCACTGTCCCCTAAATGGGGAGGCACCCTCCAGAGCAAGTGGATTTGGGGAGGAGACCACCCTAACTTCAGTACTGCACTACAGGTATTCTCACTTCTGTTCACTTCTCTTTTAGGTTCCAATCCTCAAAAACTGAGTGACAGGCTTAACTTCAATATATTGATTGTCCCAGTGAGGCTGATGAAAATTCAAACTATAATAAAATTTCTGGCAAATGAAATGCCATCTCCATTCACCCCTTATTCTGTTATAATATGCCTTCCTCATGACAGTAATTTGAGGATGAAACCTGCTTTGTCAGTAACCTTCCTGCAGGCTGTTTTTCTTTGATGGAAACACGGCAGGGGTCCACACAGATCATCCACTAGCACCCTGGGCTTGGTGATCAAAGAATCTCATTGCTGAGATTCTCAGTTCCACAGAGAGCAGTTATCTTGCAGTACAGATGCAACTCTTGGAACACAAGCTCTGTAAAGTGCCTTTTTGGAATTGCAAAACTCTTTTTAGAGAAGAGGACTTTAAAGCCCAAATCACCTAGAAGTTTCCAAAAATGTCATCATAGCTTTAGGAAAATGATTGTAAATCGCTCTTCTCTCTTTCTGTTTTTCCTGTAAAGTGAAATATTCAAAATAAAACTCCCTTGTAATTTTGTCAGCAGTGTTTTGAATGCTCTTCTGCATTTAGAATTTAAATAAGTAAAAAAAAAAAATCAATGTGAAACATCACAATCAATTTTCTAAAATAAGAAAAATGTATTTATTTATTATGCCTTTAAAGCATTTAAATTTATTTGTTGGCAAAGACAATCAGAAATATGCTGTATGAGATATGAAAAAATATATTTTGAGAAAGATTGTGACTATTATAAAACTGGAGGTTAATTGTTACTGAAGCTTACAGATGTTTTGTATGGTACCTGTACTCAAAGCAGGATAATGCACTGAACTCTCACTTAGCTCTGTCTTTACCCATTGGAGCACAGAGTGGCTTTTCAGCAGTGGACTTTTTGGTGAGGTGAAGGCTATAATGGTCAATTCTGTTTTAATAAAGATTGTACCTCTATTTTTAAACTTGTCCTCAATCTAACACTACAATCTGCATTCCCTATAGATGGAAATAAAGAAGTAGTGCAGTGAATATCACTAACAAAGTCTATTAATTCTAGCATGAAAGGTCATACAATACTCTTCTACCTAGAGAAATACATAAAAAATGAAAGGAAATCACTTTGTCTTGTTTTAACATTCTCTTTAATTCGGTATTGGTAACCTGTCTCTAACAGCAACTTAGTAGAGACCAAGTATTTCCCTCTAATTTTGTTTTAATTATTAAAAGATGCAGAATTAAGATGCAGATTTAGCACAAGGTCCTAAATTTACCTGCTTTGTAATTCCTCTGACTTCAGTGTTTTACTCTACTGCTGAATTTGGCCCATTTAAGAAGCTTTGTGGTTTGTTACTGTAGAGCTGAATCTCCTTTCTTAAACATTCTCCTGCAGCTGACATGCATACTAAGTAATACAGCTGCAGTCATCTGTAAAAGCTTGGAATTAATTTTCCTCTTTATTGCTACAGCTTATATCATTCTGCCTTTCCCTTTATAATACAGAAAAATTTCTCATTCCTTGAGAAGACATTGCAATTAGTTTTCTTCCTTTTATTATTACTCGTCAGTAAAGTAACCAATGCAACTGTTATCATCTGTACAGTATGAACATTGTCAGAAAAAGTTTACTGAAATGATAAGTTAAATGAAGGCATAAAACAAATCTTTTCTGGTTTGCTGATGAAAATCTATATGCACACACATATATATGAATATATATCAGTGCATTTATGTGTTTATTGTCCAATATCTATTTCACAGGGAGGTAGAGGAATGTCAGTCACCTGACTGATGCTATGTTCTCCTTACGCTCTGACATCTTTACACCTTCTACTCAGAAGTGAGAGGAATAAGAATAATTAAGAGTGAGCTTGATGATGATTTATCTTAGCTTTTTCTACTCCTTTAGATTTCATATTGTCACTGACCATACTTTGCTATATCAGCCTTATGGGTACAGGGTATGGCTTTGCATATTTTTAAGCTCTGCCTAGCATTCTTGCTGGGATGCTGACTGAATTCTGACTGAATCCCATTATTGTAGGCTAATAATTCTTGCTTGCCATGGTATAAGGAGGCTTGGACTGGTATTACTCCTGAAATGAGCAGAATTGTATTTAAAATGTGAGTGTTGCTGTGATGTTTACCAATGAGTCAGTCCTAAGCAAGCTCACACACGAAGTCTTTAACAAAGTGGGGAACTGAGTCAACTCTTTTCATCCTCGTCTCCTCCTCATCTCCATTTCCACAGACATTTCCTTGCAACCTCATGCAGGCTGCTGGGCAGTACACAGGCACTGCCTTCTCCATTGCTGCAAACACCCCCTTAATGTTACTTTTACTGTGCACAGACCTTAAAGAAGGCACTTTCTGGAACACTGTATTTCCTCATCCAATTCCAACTTCATAGCAATTTAGTATTAAATATTTTAACTTAAGTATGCTGGAACAAAGAAATGTTTCCCTGGGATAGTGTTTAAAAATCATGTCTAAACTGTTCTTTCTGTATTATTTGAGAAGCATTAATCTCATTTCATTCTCTATCCAGTGTTTTTGACACAGCCAAGAGCTAGTGAATTACTGGTGACTACATTTTCTGAAGCAAATACATCTGCTGCTTGATGCAGCGGATAATAACAAAATTATTGAACATGTTTGCACATTGTCCTTCAGAGGATGAAAATCATCTCTATATTCTAATGCTGAAATATCTCAGAGTGCTTCCAGTGCAAAAAAAGGCCATTCTTTTTTACATAATCTAGCTACATTACAAATGAAATCTCTCTAAGTGCTAAAGCATTTTAAATTAAATATTATTTCATTTAAGTTAACATTGTTACATATGTCACCAGACATGCTGTACCCATGGTGGTGCAGTAGGACTATTTGTGGAGGCAGAGGAAAATATCATGAAAGGGATCAATAAATTGGATCAGGACAAAAGCAAACCAGCCTACTGAACAAGCCTAATATATTCCAGTGCTTCCATGAAATCCCTGCAGATAGTGTTGGCACAAGTGAGGCTCTGGGATTTGGGTCTCAAGACAAAGGAAATCAGAAACTGCTTACAAGAAAATTTTCCCCAAAGAATACATATCAACTTATTCCTTAGATCCACATTATGTTTTTCCATGCTGATTGCTGTCTTTAGCAGTGCACTCCATTGTTTTAGCTATCACAAAAGTAAAAGATATTTAATTTCCTCATTATTCAACTGAAGCAAAAAGTGGCACTTGTATATCATAGTTCAAGCTGATAATTATTCCCTCTCTCAACTTCTACTTGTCCCGTGGGGGTAAGCAACACTATCATCTCCCCTTTTGCTAACCTGCCCTTCTGCTCTTCTTGTGCACATCACTTTTTTTTGAAACTGTCTCATATTACCTCAAATTTAACATAATCAAGAGAAACTCAGAGCAGTTGTCAGCAGTGAGTATTTAGCCTGAGGTGGTTGCATCTGTTCCAGATCTGGAGCAGGCCTTGTAAACCTGCAAGCTTGTTTGTTTCCTACCAGCTGTATCAGTTGGTCTAATAAAGATTATTGCAGTTCCCTACAAATATAGCTTCATTTATGCACTTAGACAGTCTTGGCAGCAACACAGCTACTCATCAGTAAATGTATACATAAATATGTGGAAAATTTGATGATTCACACAAGCACAAGTATATATGTAGCTGAAGTATTTTCAACAACAGACCAAGCTAGGAGAAAAAATCATTAATTTGGAGTTCAGATTATTTGCCTCATTTTGTGATCGAATACAATTTATTTAATATATGATTTTAATTTGCTTTAGGCTGGTTTTACTCCTTTGAGATAAAATTAGGTAAAGTCTCCGAAAACTTTAACTGCTTTGAGGTATAAAGTATCAATGCTTCGAAATGAAATGTGTCAGGAGTGGTTTGTGCCTGAAGCTGTCTGATGAATGTTATCCAAATTAGCTTATTTGAACTAGGATTTTCAAAAGAAACAAAACCTAGTTGCAGTTGAACAAAGACTTTTGGCAAACTTGCTGATGCTAAGAGAAAACAGAACTTCTGCTGATGTGTGTATAAAAGATGTTATAAAAAGGTGGGGAAATTGCAAAATCTTACCATCAAAACAATTTCTGGTTTGTAAGATGGGATTTTCCTGCTTCAGTAACTACCAGCTGAGTTTCAATGAAAGTTTTCTTTAAGGAAATAGACCTTGTTTTCCATTTTGCCAACACCGAGGGTGAAATTTTGCCATTGGCTTACAGCTGGAATTTTTCCTTATGTTTTACAATTTCATCCTAAAATAAAGAGTTATCAAATAACTAAATGTTAACTTCTGGTGGTTTTATATACAGGTGCTACAAAAGTCCTTACTCTTCAGTCATCAGTGTGTAAAACTATCTGTAAATATTTTCGTGTGAATTAACGTGTTGTATATACAGCCACAACAAAATGCATTTAAAAAGTGAGGAGTTGGAGAAAAAGTGGTTGCTAAGAAGAGAGAAGCCTGTTGTTAGAATGAAGCTGTAGTGATGGGGATACATCAGTGAAGAGCAATGACATTTGACACTAATTTTTTCAAGGAAAGGGCCTTTTTTGAGCAAGATTTTAGTTAGTCTCTCAATTAAAATTCTTTGTCCTAGTTAAATAGTAGACATGAATGACAGCCAGTTCCCAAGACACAGAAGATATATTCAGCCAGTTCTATCACTGTGTTCATTCATGCCTGTTTCTCTGACCAAGCAAGCTTATACTCCTTATAGAGCCCTCAATTATTGTACATAGTTTACTGTAATAAGATTGGTGAGCGAACAAATAATCATGAAAATATATAATAGCTGGTATTTAACAGTTGAGAAGGCTTTGGAAGATTTAAAAAAAAAAAAAGTATACTTCATACTGTTCTCCTTTTTCTGTTTTAGTGTCAGAGAAGCTATGAGCAAATCAGTGACTGGATACCTGAAAAACAAAAGAAAGCAAGTAAGAGTATGAAGAATAATGTATGTACATAAATATTTGTATNCCACCCAAAAGAAAGCAAGTAAGAGTATTGTATATAGAGTATATAGAAGAGTAATGTATGTACATAAATATTTGTATTACATTATGTTTTGTTATTTTTCAAGAAATTCCAGAAAGTCAGATATGCATGTAGATGGCCTTTTTCAAAGGCAAGTAGAATTCACAGTTGGGCACATGAAGTACTCCATGCTAAATAACACAGTACACATTTGCTAGTTAAGAAGTATCCTTTAATGAAATAAGATACTCTGCTTTCAAAATATACTAATGACATACAAGAGCTAGCTCAGTAAGGTGCTTGGCTTTTGGCACTGGACTTACCATAGTACCATGAAACTTCACCTCATCTCTTTCTTCTACTTTTGCATAGACTACACTAAGCTAGGCTAGAATATTTCAGATGGAAGGGCCTACAAAGATCTTCCAGTCCAACTTCCTGATCACTTCAAGGCTGAGCAAAACTTAAAGCCTTTAATCAAAGACATTGTCCAAATGCCTCCTACACACTGACAGCTTCAGGCATTGATCACTTTTAGAGGAAGCCTGTCTCAGAGTTTGACCACCCGCTCAGTAAAGAAATGTTTCCTGATGTCCAGCTTAAACATCCTCTGGCACAGCTTTGAACCATTCCCATATGGGAATCACTGGATCCCAGGGAGAAGAGATTGGCATCTTCCTCCCCATCTCCCCTCCTCAGAAAGCTGCAGAAAGCAATGAGGTGGCTCCTTAGTGTCATTTTCTCCAAACTAGAAAAAGAGTCCTCAGCCACTCCTCACAGGACATTCCTTCCAGCCCTTTCCCCAGCTTTGTTACCCTCCTCTGGCTGCATTCAGAGACCTGAACATCCTTCCTGAACTGTGGGGCCCAGCACAGCCCGCAGCGCTCCGGGTGAGGCCGCCCCAGTGCTGGGCACAGCAGCTCAGTGACCTGCTCTGCCCGGCTCTTGTGCCGTGTTTGATGCACCCCAGGGTGGGGTTTGCCCTCGGGGCTGCCATGGCCACTGCTGGCTACAGTGAGATGCTGCTGGCCAGCACCCCCAGGCCCTTCCTGCAGGGCAGCTCTCCAGCTGCTCTTCTCCCCATTCATTACTGTGCCTGTAACAGGTAACAGAGTAATAGGTGTTACTCTGTCCATTCCAGGTACAGTATTTGGAATTTGGTCTGATTACATTTCATGGCATTGGTGCGATTGGTTGATGCAATACTTTTTTTTTTTTTGATCCAGTGATGTACTGATGCAACTCTTTGATCTGATGTGTGGCACCCGAGTAATGTAAAGACAAATATTTAGGTGGAATATTTGTATCTGGCTGCTTTACATACTGTGCATTGTACATTCAAACCAGGAACCTTGACCAGTAGCACATAGGATGCCTGAGAGAAGCCAGTGGGAACAGTGTTAGACCTCTGCAAACAATGCCTGCCAAGTCTGGTGCCAAGTGAGCACATAATCATGTAGCCCAATATGGGCCCAAAATAAACATGCCATCTGACACTGAATGTACATTTCCAAAGTGAGCCCCAGGCTTGCAGCACACACAGGTCTAAATCACTGCAGAAACTATTAGGCAGACCTCCACCCAGGCTATGACTGCCACTGTTCAGCTGAGATTTGTGACTGTGTTATGAGAGAGACAGTCATTTCTCTTTGGTTGGCAAATTTTTCGTGGGAGTGCTGTTACAGAGTGAATATCTAGATGTAATTTTGAAAGGATCTAAAATGACAAATTAAAAAGTGGAAAGAAGTCTGATGACTTGACATTAATTTCTATAAGCATTTGAGTGAACAGACCGTAGTGTGAGATTAGAAAACTTCCCAGGAAATATCATTCACAGTTGGGTTGTGTGTAGCACATTTAAACCTTTATTTAACAGTAAAGACAGCGTTAAACTAAATTGAAAATGTTGTCTTTCCTCTTGAAAGAAAAAAGTTAAATACAATTATATTAATTTTTTAAGGCCAAGAATGAACATTGTAAACACTAAAGGTGATTGTTTTGCATTACAGAAAAGGTCAGGCTTAGCTTCAAAAAGCATCAGCTGCCTCTCTCTTTTGTTAATATAAAATATCTTTATTAACTTTAAAAATCTAAGATCAAAATTCAGATTCCAGAACTTCATCTGGGTTTCATAAGAGTGCTTGTGCCCCATACATACTTTTAGCAAGATCATACTGGATTGATAAGAAAAGCAACAGAAACATTTTTCAGCCACCTGAAAAGAAATGGGTTTTGGAAAGCAATATACAAAATATCACTGTCTTGCTGTAATATATATTTTTAAAAAATCTATCACGCATCATAAAGGAACTAGTGTTTAGAGAGAAAAAAAAGTATTTTCTTTTTGCTGAATGTGTGCTTTCATATGGCCATGTCAGACTGACCACTTTTTTGCTGGATCTCTTGGGCTGCCTGGAATCAAGATGTAAAGTATGCAGCAGTATACTTTGTTGTTTGGAAGCTTAAGGATGAAGACATTTTCCCCATGTATATTGTCTTTTCTGGAATATTATTGATCATGGGGCTTCAAGCTGCCACCCAGATCTACTTAATTCACACTTCCCTCATGTCTGCAGCCCTGTCCTGATGCCTTGGATGCTGACAAGGATTTCTGGCAGGATAGGCCCTCAATGTGAGATGTGAAATCCATGGTCCAAATCATTAAAATTGCTAACTGAAGGGGAAGAGGTAAAGGGTACTATAAGAGCCAATTGCTCTCCAATTTTCCTCCCCTAGTGGCACTCTCAAGGTTGGGAATTGGCCTCTCCAGTGTAGGGGATTCTATAGAAGGTGAGTTCCACATTCTCTTGCAGGGAAGGTTGGCTCTTTCACAAGCAACATGAAATTTTGTAGTGCAGGTTAATTGCACTGCCCTTGAAGTTAGCCCTGTTCTCCTAAGAGATGGGGGTTTCAGTTTTCTGGAATTTTGTGCGTTTCATTTGTAACATATGCAACAGAGCAGCAGCACGTCACCTTGGGTGGAAGCGTGACACAGGTGTCAGTACCTGTAGAAGATTAGTCTTCTACTAAATGAAAAATGCCAGTATACTGATTCATAGTTGCTAGCTCTGATTTTGCTTACTTCTTGATTTTAAACAATTTTGCTTTGCAAGAAAATATTTTGGTTTTAAAATTTTAAAATATTAAGTTTATCTTTGGTTCACAACAAAGTGTATTTCACTTTAAGGAAAATATGAGGCAACGAAAAAATGTTTCTTGTAGTCCTGCAGCTTTGATGGTCTTCTGGCATTACATTTTATTCAACACTGCATAACTACAGCTAGTATGGAAGTACCTGAATTCAAATTTATGGAATTGCACAGGTATAAAACTGAATCATTCCAGTGATTAATTAAGCCCACTGAATTGCAATGAAGGCCAAATCCAGGACTCTGGAAAGGACTTTTGTCCAGGAATACTGGCAGAAACATGTTTAAAGGAAAGATAGGTTTCATTAAATAAGTGCCTTATTTGAATTGAGTGTGTCACACCCACAGAAGATAAAGCACTTTACATTTCAAGTTATCAGTGGCAATACTCATAAATTAAAGACTCAGACTGAAATATACTTCCATCCCTATTGACTCACGTACTCTGTTCCTTATGGCATGTTATATGACAATGTTCTGAGTTTTACATTCTGTGCTGCCAAGTAAGGAATGAATTCCCCCAAGTTGTTAATCTTTACTACAAGTTTTGGACAGACTCTTGTTGGTGGATTTGTCTTTTTTTTCTTTGTTTTTGTTCTTGTTTTATTTCTGTGGGTTTTTTTGTTTTGTTTTGTTTTTTTTGTTTTGTTTTGTTTTGTTTTGGTTGGTTGGTTGGTTGTTTTTTTTTGTTGGTTTTTTGTTGTTTTGGGGTTATTTTTTTAAACGAGAGCTCTGAAATATTATTATATTTTCTTTCTGCTAACAACAGAAAATAATTACCTTCTAGCATTACTATTTTATTCACTGAAAACTGACACTTCCTTCTGTTTTAGCATCAGTTCATTGTGAGAATTCTTTGCCATCTTTTAATTAACCTGGCATGATGATCTCAGTACAGTCCCAAATAAAATTAACATCAAACACTCATATGGAATTGTTCTAGGAAATAGCTTGGGTGATGAACATATACCATATGGTAGTCTTTAAAAACAAAAGCTGCCAAGTAGCATATTTAATGTAACTATCCTAGCATACTCATAAGGACTGTAAAAATCAAAAATAATTCTGAACACTGCTCACTTCAAAGGATCACAAAATATTTTATACAAACTATCTATCTTTCTGAAATCAGCTCACCTACCACTTAAAGCAGCGCAGTGAAATGCAGCAACTATTGCAGTAAAGCACAGCAAATTGGAAGAGCAATTTTAGGGCAGGTAATGAAGACAAATGGTGTATCTTGTTTAAACTGCAGGGGCAGAAGGTAATTACCCAAATTTGGAGCCAGCTGAGATAGCAGACCTAACACCTCTCTTGCAGAAAAGTGTCAGTCATGATTTTATAGCTGGGTACCATTATAAAGCACATGAGCAAGGCCTGGTATTAAACACTGATCAGGTAAACAAGTCGAATTCTGGGGGAAAAGAGCTCCTGCTCACATTTATATGTGCAATAAAATCAGTCATGTCTTTGCTGTGCTGCATTGCTGGTTAGATGAGAATTTTGAGTTGATTTTATAGGCATAATCTAACGTCCACTGAAATCAGTAGAAAAACATTGGTCGGATTTGGATCAGGTCTTCTTTCAGCTCTGTTTTTTAGAGAGGAGAATTATACTTTGGTTTATTACTTTATCACAGTGTGTTGTATATTGAAATATTGCAATGGTTGATTTGCAAGAGCAAAATAACCAATCAAGGCAGGAATTTTTTCTTTAATGACTGTCATCATACTTTCCCAGCATCTTTCTGCACCAACTGTTTGGCTGGACTATTCCAAGTGGTTTTGTAGCTGCTGCTGACTAATGTAAACAGCTCTCTGCAACGTGTGTACTGTTAGGCTCACAAGATCCAACTTACAATGGTTTACACCCTTTCAAATCTCAGCAAAGAGAGAGGAAAGGGATTCATGCTATGTAGGGTTCAAATTACCCTTTGGAGTTGCTCCTTTGTAGTAACAAAGGAAGGAGCCACTATTGCCCACTGTCCTAAGTCACCTATTCAGTCAGTTGCCTCGTGCTCCATAAAGGAATGGTGTTCCACAGTCCTCAGCTCTCTCTGCAGGATGTTGATGGTCTAAGGTTGGGCTCAGTTATCGTGAAGGTCTTTTCCAATCTAGAAAGGTCAGTGATTTGGTGAAAAGAGTAAATTCCCTTCACCTTACTTTAAAAAGTAAGAAACTTACATTATCTAACCAGTTTTGCTTGCATTGTGAAACACTGTGGTAGCTTTACAACTACTTTTGACAGTTTAGCAACATTTTGCACATTTCTTCTATTCTGATTAAAACATGAGCACAATGACCATCTTCCCATCTGAAAAGATTCTCTCCTTCTTAGCTTTTCTTCAAATGTGCTTACCTCCAGGAAAAGAAAGAAAAAAAAATAGAGCTTAGCCATTACAAATATAGCTTTGTAGCATGGTATGGTTTTACTGTTTTTAACAAATCTTTTTAATTGGTACAGCCAAGTTCCTGACTGGCTTTGAATAACAAAAGCAGGAGCAAAATTTAGTGGCAATTTATTATTATTTTCCATATTAACTCACCTCTGGATATAACTGAAGGAAGAAAAGTGGTAAAAAATCATCTCAATGAATTATCCTAACAGTTACAATTGTACTCCTAAAGAAGAATACCCAGCCAGTAAGGGAGGAAAAAACTCCTTGTGCTCCCTGAGGTTAACCTCATTAAAGTTGCTTTCCTGATTATTCAGGATTTCTGTAAGTACTTTAAACTTAAACATTTGAAGATCCCTGTAGCTGTCAAGAGTCTGAAAGCTTTACTGATGCTCACCCCCATGGAGAACTTAAATGTTTTCCTTCTTTTCAAATTCAAATGGTATTTCATAGCCAGGTAGGATTCACCTTTAGCCATTTCCTTCTTTTATTTTAAAATCCAAGATACATAGAATGACATATATTTCTTAACAGTCTCTCTAAAGCCAAGGGGCTATGCTGATGTGGTGTTTCACTTGCAAGGAATTGGATCAGAATTGATCCATTTCTGTCTACAAGTCCCTCATTTATATGCCATAGGTAACACCAGAGCACGTATCTTTTTGCTTCCCTGTTCTAAATGCCATCTCTTTAAAGCCTGATTACACTAAGATTTCTGGTCTAGTTTTGTCTCTGGTACAAACTTAAGTGCAATGCAAAGAACACCACCCCTCTGAGGGAAGTATCTGGCTTTTACATTAATTAGGGCAGCTAATATCCCTGATATTTCATTCCCTCACTATTTTAGCAAAGATTTTAGTAGTTTAAGCACACACACATACATGTTTTCAAAGTACAGGGCAAGCAGGATCATCTGGCAGGAAGATAACAGTGACAGTAAATATCACATCACACAAAAAAGAAAGGCTTTAGGTTTTAGCTTAGTTCTGTTTTATTTTATTTTAGAATAAATTGTACTTTCAATCCTTGCTAATGTCCATGATGGGCAACTGTAAACCGTCAATTTGTATTTGTGATTAAATTATAAGAATAACTTTTGGGGAATTGTCCACACTTTGCCAATTCTTAGCAGTATTACAAGTTTGGATCTAAATCTCAGTATGAAAGTGGACAGGTTTGTCTTCTAACAAAAAAGTTTGAAATGAAAGCCTGATAGAAGCTAGGATGCATTAGGTAGGGCTCTTCCCTAATCTGAAGCCTAGAACATCCATAGTCTTCGACAAGCAGGATTTGAGCCTCAGCCTCTTTGTATGAATAGGAAAAAATGTTCCTATTAATCAGGAGCTTCCTTTCTTGTGCAAATTTCTGAACTTGAATATTTAATGTTTGTGAAAGACTTGAAAAGTACTTTTTTTTTAATTTAGTGGCAGAAGAAGAAAGAATCGGGTGTATTGAAGATTCACAGAGATTCTATCTCTCCTATTAATGTCATCTAACTGATATATATTCCAGATAGCATGATGGGGGTCATTCTGTTTTGCTTTATAATTCCCCAGAGCAAGCACATGCACTGGATCCTGTAGGAACCCAGTCAACATTGATTCCCCATTTTCCATTGGCCCTGACCTAAGCAGCAGGACTGTGAAGTAAAGCAAGGTTTGGCAACATTTGGTTGAAATTTATAGATCAGATGTTTAAGCTTTGAACCTGCTGCAGCCTTTCAGCTTCATATCTTTAGTGTGCGTTCTTTTCTCAGTAAATGTAAATATTCTACCCCAGTGTAGGTGAAGTATCTTCATACTTTCTTGTATTTTTGTAGTAGATAAAAGAAGGGGGAAAACACCCAGATATATGGTGGCAAAGAACTGAGGGTGTAGCTAAGAACTTGCTAAAAAAAATGTGAAACAAACAGCCTGAAGTACAAATACAGCCTGTATCTGGGCAGGAAAGCAAAACACATAGTCATAAAAGAAGCAAAATGAAAGTTCTTTCAGTCTTGTTCTTTACCTAACTATATCTAATCATGCTTTGGTTTGTTTTACAGAGTGACAAATTAATTCCATGTTACTTCAAGCACTGGCTTTTTGCCATTTTTATATTTATTGCATAAGAATCTGTGACTAGAAATATAGTTATCCAGTTGGGGCTTATTTTTAACTAGCTTTAGAGTGATAATGATTATGCTAACATATTCTAAGATTCCCTACTTTTGAATTTCAGCTTTAACAAAAAAAAAAAAAAAAGAAAAGAAACCCAAACCCAATATATAGAGCTGCTTACACACATTGTAACCGATGTAATTTTAATAGAAATGACATCTGGCATAATAAAAATTAAAACCTTGGTCAAGATGGTTGATGATCAGTACATGATCAGCATGTACTGATCTAAATGGGGGCTGCCATAGCCCAACCTCATTTGAGGTGAGCTGGTTCTGGCAGCAGTGCTCCTGCAGACACCCATTCAGGCAGCTGAGGCAGTAGATTTGGCTAAACACAGCCCTGCTGCAGCAGGACTGGTTTAGCACCTGTGGGATTGCCATGGCAAATGCACCTTCAAAAGAATATCCTCTGAAAAGTTCAAAGAATGGCCCAAGAAAACTTCTGACAGAACCTTTGAAATGCACAGGGAGAAACCCACCTTCTTAGCGAGGCCTCAAAGGAAGCTTCTGCGAAGGTTTTCAGAATGTTTGCAGAAGGAATTTTAAAGATGCACTCAAAAAGAGCCCAGGGACCTCGACCATCAGGTGAATTTCACATACCCTTACCTCACAATGCCCAGCCACCACAGCTGCAAGATACAGCACGGGTCTGGGGGGAGATTTCCAGAGTGGCTTCCGGTGAGGATGGCACTGGAGCCTGAAGCACCAGTCCCTCTTCCAGGTCTGCTTCTGGGGACACTGGAAGAAGAAAGGGACACTGGAAAATGACGTTGACAATGGCCTGTTCCTCTGTGAAGGTCTTGTGAGCTTTCCTACAAAATCAGCCCAACAAAAGCCATCAACCTTGGAGGACTGTGCCAGTATGGTTATGCTCTGTCTTTTATACAAGAGAACTGGGTTCATGTATTGCAAATAACTCTGAAACTATGCAAATAACAACAAGCAATTTGTTTGTCTTTGGGGATTTTTAACAAATGTGGTTTTTAAATGGTTTTAATTTTTATGACTTATAATATCAAATATTTAAATTGGTTGATGAAATTTTTTTGCGTGTTTGTTTTTTTAGATATCTAATAGACATCTAGAGAAAGAAGATGGTAAAAAGAAACCTCTCTTTGCTTCCATGAATTTTCTGAAAATTATATCCCTGTTTATGAAAGAGTAATGGTCTCCAGTTCTCTCAAAAGAAGGCCAAATTATTTCTGGGCTAAACAGACAGATGGGGATACAATTCACCATCATAAAGTCACCCTAGGACACACAGGTCAAGCTGCATAAATATGCAATATGCATATCAATTACAGTAATATAAAAATAATACATTATTGCACGTGTTACATATTACAGTTGTTACAGACATAAAAATAAACATATGTGTTTTCTATGTTATATTATAAAATCCATCATCTAAATTTGAACATTAATTATATTATTAATAAGAATCTATAGTATTATTATGAAATAATCAATATGCATATTTTCTCTACACAAAACAGGCAAATATAAATCTATTTACTGGTTAGAAAATCAGACATTTTTCATAAAAATATTTTTCAGTTAAGAAAAATTCAAACAAGGAGATAGGCCCTCAGGGAACAAAGATGAAACACAGTCAAAATACGACTCCAGTGATAAACAGCAGTAGCTGATCGGAATTGAAATATTTTCATTTTCTAAGTAAACATTTTATCTGGAGATTTTTTTTTTTTTACCAACTCCTTACCATCACACACTTTTCTGTGATAAATAGGAAACTGTTGGATGAAGCCGCTTACAACATTTCAGACTTCCCTCTGGAAATCAGGTCAAATGACAAATTGTGAAGTGCTCGTAATGGATCAGAATATATGGGGTGGTGCAGGCTTGCTGGGAGGGAATGAGTCTGTGGTTTTTGTCTTCCATTTTGTAACTATTTGTGGAAAACAGAGAGCAGAAGAAAGAGGAGAACTTATGTTGGACTGGGCATCTGTAAAGCATCTTGAGAAATATTGGTTATTTTATGAAAAGGCTCTTACTTGAAGTGTTTCTGTGTGTGGGTCTTTTGGATGAGTAATTGCTGTCAAAAGCCCCATGTCCACTCGAAGTGAGAAAGATTATTAGTGTTAAATATCTCTTCTTTAAACTACCAATGATGAAATACCATCAACAACAAGAAAATAAGAGTCCTCTATCCCAAACAAACACAAATGTAATTTCTATGTTCTTTAAATAAAAAGAATGTGGAAACATATTGGGTTATTCCTCATCTGTTTGGATAATAAAACACACGCCTTTGTATGTCAGAATATCACAGAGTAAATAAAAATTCACTCCTATCACATAGGCACTGTAAATGCATTGTCAGCTTTGAAAAATTAAAACAAAACAAACACAAATCATTGCAAAGTTGAAATTGCCATGTAGCATACTCAGTTTCATTTATAAGCAAACAAAACATTAAATTTGCAACAGTGACATGTATATGCTTTAATTTAGAAAATGTTTTTTGTAAAATCTTTTAATAAATTTCCAGTCAATTAAATATTGAAACCATATGGAGATTTGTGATGTATTTATATACCTTTTTTGGTGCAGCAGATTGGAAAACAAAAATGCTGAAAAACTAAACAACTGCCAAAGTATTTATTTAAACATCTGTCTGCAGAAGGACAGGGTCTCTCATGTTTATATTAAAAGTTTGGGGTTTTTTTAAACTTTCAGGTGCGTACAAAGCTGGTTGTGGCTAACTGAACTTTAGGAAAGCTGTAACTAAAATGACAATGCAGTGCTTTCACTCAATCTGAATGAAAATTAGATGGTTTTTTGACATTTAATTTTTTTGCTTTTTTTTTTTTTTTGACATTCATTCACCTCTGAATGAAGAAGAAATTGTGTTGGAACTTTATTGCCTACCTAATAAATCAACTTCTGAAGAATTTATACATTTATATTAGTGAGATAGGCTCAGGACAGTCCTTAGCAAGCAGTAACAGTTCTACATCAGCAACCCTCAGGACAAGAGGTTATAGGGACATGGCACGAGGACTGACTATAAGGAAACATTGATGATCCCCCATGCATTGGTGATCCCCCATGCATTGGTGATCCCACATGTTTCTGCCTATGATCAAGGTAGTGCCCTTTCCAGCTGGCTTTCCCTTTCCATGGTTGCTGTCTGCACACAAGCATTTTTAGAGTACTTCAATGGACCTCTGGTTTTCCGAAGAAGATGATGTTTCTTGGAAGAGATGGGTTCTCTGTGCATGTGAAGAATGTGCCACTCTTCCATTGTTAACTGATAACTCCAAGCTGTTTGCTGACTGTTGACACAGCAATTTACCACACAGTGCTTGTTTAGCCAAATGCTCCAAGTCCTTGGTGACACACTGGGGACAATGAGTATTTACTGGGTATAGGGGGGTACTGATGTGAGTTTAGATACTGCTGCAGATCATGCAAAAAAAAAAAAAAAAAAACAAAAACAAAGTGATGCTGTATGAATACTTGGACAGTGGGACCTAACAGAAAGAAGAGAGATATGTGGTAGCCTTACACCTGAAAAGCTTTTTATACACTTTCAGTGTCTCCTGACAGCTTGGTTCTTAGAAAATATTTTCCCATCTTTTTCAATACCTTTTTCATATGGAATATATTACTAGGCCCCATGTGTGATCTTTAAATCTGCCAGTTCATAATCTTGATAATTCAGAATAACAGCTTATCGCAAGTTATGAAAGAATTAAACCTAAAAATTCTGCTGCTATTACACCAACTTGTCACTGTAAATGGAATGATGGATTTCAGTGCACTTCCTTGATAGAAACTTAAATACATACAATTGGTATCAATTATCTCTGTTTGACACCATCATATTAATCTTCCTACTGACTACTGAAATAGGCCATCCTAGACAAGTTATACCTTTGTACTCCTTTCAAGTACGTGTATTGTGCAAGAGCTTTCATTAACTTTATCATGCCCCTTGAGCCCACTTCTCAATAACTCAATACCACCCAATTACTGACATAAAAGTCTGTCACTTTATTTACAACTCAGGAGAATCTGGAAAGGCAGTATTAGATGTGTATAACAAAAACAATCTCAGGTCTAAATTGGTAGGAATGTTGAACTGACCTTGCGGACATACAATTCTCTCAAACTGTTCATATACTTGTATTTCACCATTAGAGAGTCTAATTACTGCTTCTTTTTTCCGCTTTTTGAGACATAAAAATTTCCTGCTCACTGGGTATGAAAAGTAACACTTATCGTTCACAGGCCTAACAATATTCTTTGTAAAGGTTTCTCTGCCCTTCCATTAATTTGAGGAGATCTGCCCCATTTCCTTTGAAATGTCAAAGGAAAATTAAATGAAAAGCCTTACAAGCTCCCATTTACAAGATGTCCTCTTACTCCACAATTTGGATGTGACATGCACTTGCTTGGTATGTAAAGTAAGTCTCTCAGAGAGCATAAGCAGCTGGATGAATTGCATTTTTATCTGTTTCAGATCAATAAGTAATATTTGGATTGAATAAGCCAGTTCTAAGTTATAACCATGGAATTGCCTGGAAAGAAAAAAAAAAATTAAGGAAAGTTTTATCTCTGGATGGAACAAGAGGGAACAAGAGATAACAGAGATAAGTAGGAGAATATATCAAAAAAAGAACTTCTGAATTAATACAGAAATTTGATAAAGTACTCTTTCGAAAGTAGAAATTATTTCAGCAATACTCACCATACTGACAGATTTGAATATGACCTGCTAAAAACTTTGTATAGAAAGACCATATTTAATATTTTTACCTAAAATATCTTTATTTATCTTAGAGAACTGTTATCTCCATAATAACTTGTTCCATTTCTTTCTTATCTCCAGTGAAAACCATTAAACTTTTTTTGTCTTTTCCCATATCCTTTCACCTCTAATACTTACTGTAATTTGTGAAGCAAAAATAACTGGTACTTTGCATGATATGATGAGTCGACAGGTTGTAGGTTTTGGGTTGTCACTGTGTCAGTTGTCTTTTTTCCACTCCAGCATCATGCCTCTTGTTACATTCAAAGATACAAAAATTATGCCAACTCCACCATCCTAGCTGAGTTCTGGGCATGGCTCCTCTTTACTTTCCAGCAGATCTAATAGTGTTTCATTTCTATTTTGAGTCCAAATGTTTAATAATCCACTTTATCATCCGATTGCTTGAACACTTGGATGAACATGCTCTGGTATGCTCATGCTCTGGTATCCAGTAAGACATTTATTACCCATTCCAAATAGGATTTCCTAATGTTTTCCTCCTTTTTGTGATAATGTATGTGGAAACCTTGGCATATTGTCATTTGAAGTGGTCATTTTTTCTCAAGTCACAACTAAGAAACATTTTTTTCTCTCTGCTGTTTTGCTCACCATAGAGAACTGTATCCTCTAGTCTGGCTATTTCAATCAGATTCCTCCTGCTCATCACTTTTATATTCCTAACTCACTAAATCTTTGGGTTTGATCCAAACCTCAGCAAAGTCAAAGTTTAAGTGAACTTAGGCTTATATAAATATCTCCAATTCTTCTTTCTTTTGAAGAAGGGAAAGGAAGAAAATTAGTCTTATCTAATGATAGATTAATTAATTTGCAACTCAGAATATACAGGGGCTGTGGCCTATATATTGTGTTTCCTTTTCAGCTTCCTCTTTTTTTTTTTCTCAACTGGTTTTGTGTTCTTTATGCTTCACCAGCTTTACAGTTAAATTGTTAATAAAAAGCACTTTCCCTTTAAATAGTATACTAGACCATTCAGGCATTTGCCAATAAAAAAACCCAATAAATCAAAACGAACCACCTGGGGTGGGGGGAGCAGGAAAGCAGCTGGAATAAAACCACAGAGCAAGCAGGTTGTCTGATGGCTGAAATGAAGACTGCAGACTCCAAGCATCTCCAGCAGTCTTGGTAAGGAAAGGCAGTTGTAGCGCCCAGTGATCAGCTGTAAGATACTGATCTGTGTTCAGAAGGGGCTCTGGCACTTGCAGAATCACAGAACATGCTGAATTGGAAGGGACTCACAAGGATAATTAAGTCCAACTCCTGGGCTGGCAGGGCACTGCTGACTCACATTCAACTTTGTGCTGACCAGGACCCCAGGTCCCTTACCATGGCATTGCTTTCCAGCATTTCATTCCGCAGTCTGTCCATACATCCAGGGTTGCCTCACATACAGAATCCAGCACTTTTCCCTGCTGAACTTGGTATGACTGATGGACCCCAGCACCTGCAAAAACATTTTTCCAATGGTCCTTCTTTACTAATTCCCTGAGCAGCCTGAAGTCAGCTCCCCTCATGTCCAGAGCTGAGGTTTTGCTGGCACCTTTCCTTCTGTTAACAGATGTTAAACTCGATCACTTTGTGGTCATTATGGCCAAGATGACCACCAATCTCCACTCACGAGAGAGTGAGTTGACAAGGAGTACAATGAGTCTTACTATCTCCTGTGCCAGAACCCTTTTGCCCCTCTGAGTTAGGTGCATCCTGTTAGGTGTCAATAGACCAGATATTGAGTGGATCCTCCCATGGCTGACAAATCAAATTTTTCAGCTGGCTCCAACCTCAGAGCTATGCATTGACCTGATGGATCTGCCTATTCCTATCAATATTATTCATTGTTACCAGGATAATCTAGGAAATCACTGTTTCTGCTCCCCATCCCTCTACAAATTGTCCCAGGCCCTGTAGTAATTTCTGATTGCTCTTGGACTTCTCTTTGCATTTTTATTGCACCATCCCTTACACTCCTTTCTCAATGCACCAGGCAGTTAATACAGGCCTGTCAGACCCTGGAACCCTCCCAAAACTTCTCTTCACCACAGATCAACAGAATTTCACTTATCCCTCTCCCCCTGGGGAGGGACTGAAAGTTTCAATCCTGTCACAGAACAGAATGTGTTCAGAACAGACTGAGGAAAAATCTGAGGACACGTGATGAGGCCAGACCAATATTTTTTCTTTATCATGCATAAGATCCATGGCTGAGGCTGTAAGAGGCTCTCTCCACCCTTCAGGACTAACCACCACGTATCCCAAGCTCTTGTTTAGCAGTAAAGCTAGCTGGGCTCTTGTGTAGAGGGGAGGGTAGATAACCTTCACATCCTGCCTCCTCAGTACAGGGAAGAGTCAAATCACTGCCTTGCAGTGGCCCACAAACCATGTGGGAATGAAGATGGCTTGATCACTTTCTGCATCTATAACCTTATTCCACAGAACGTGCAAGAATATGCATTTCCTGGCATTTATATCAAGCCATGGTCTGGCCCAGAAGAACTGATGGGCTCAGTGCACTGATGCATAGGGGAGATGTGAAGTCTTATGATGTTGGTCAGATAAATGATCTAAAGGTCCTTCCAGCCCCAGCCTTTATGAGTCTATTATATCACACTCGTCACAATCATAGACCTAAAATATGTGAGTGCCCTGCCACTGATAGATGTACTGAATGTTTTTATAACCTTGCACAAAGCATTTTGACTGCAGACAATTTGTGATTTTATTCCCTGTTAGTTCTGTTTCCACCAAATCAACTTTGGTTTGACAAAATAGCTCTATTTATGTTGAAGGTCACCCCTTCATAAGCAGTGATTAGTTGAATATTTTCTACAGTTAATCCATCAAATACTTTTATTTACTATTTTTTTTTATTTTGCATCTTCAAAGCTATTTATTAGTTTGTTCATTTAAAAGCACAGAACCAAATCCTGCTCTCCTTAATGCAGAAAAGCTCTCTTAAAAGATTGAGCTCTTTTAGAACCCCAGATTTTGGTACTTAGACTACTTCTTTCTCAGTAACCATTAAATCTGTAAATGTTTTCTTATCAAATGGTAAGCTGCATAGAAAAGAAAGACCATCCTGCTCTAGCTACTCTTAGTTCACACCTAAAAAGGTTAATTGTCAAAAATGTTATTAACTTGACTGCTCTTGAATAGCAAATATAGTAGAATTGGCTTTTATCTTTCCAGTTCATTACAGCACGATCACCATATCTGTCAATGCAGTAGGTTTTAATACTGGATAAACAAAGTACAGAGGGGTTAATCTCAGTATTTATGTAATACCTAATAATACATTCAGTGAAGAATCCTCAGAACAAGAAAGCTCTTTATCATTTACCTAATCAAAAGATCATGAAAATACGTCCTTAGAGTTTTACTCAGGTATTGACATTGCAGATAATGCATGATAACAAGGACATGGTCTGTGTTTACATGTGATTTGAAAAGTGGTTCCAATTTATTTTTAATTATTCTAAGGATTAAAATAACTCCTCTACCCATGCTGAATCTTGTGACAAACTGCAAAGATTTTGCTTCCCTGGTTAGGCCATCTACATTAAGAGTTATGTTCCTGGAGCAAAGGCAGCCAACCACTTACATGGGACAGATGGTGGGAAAGGATTCCTGTGGGCACAGATATCAGGCAGGAATAACTCAGGAAATGTGCATCAGGGTTAAAGCTGTCCCCATTCCCTGTGCCCCTGCAACAAGCACTGTCAGAAATGGAAGTATAACTTAATGAACCCCAGTTTAGTCCTGGTCTTGTCTGGGGCAGAATCCCTAAATGAGTCTCTTTATGCTAAGCCTGAGATAATGCCACAACCCAGCCTACAGATGTGTGATATAACTGATTGCTTTCATTTAAAAATGTATATAACTCCACTTATTCCCTTCCAGATCATTTAGATACTCAAACTACCAAGGTTTTAGTGCCAGGAATTCAACAAAAGGAGCACAAACTCTATGTTGTAATAAACTTTAGTATTTAAAATAGCTTAATAAAATGAACTTCATCTTAGAAGTGTTGTTTCTTGCACTTTAATGTGTAAATTTTAATTATTTCATTCTGAATTAGCAGAAATTGTTAAAAATGTTTGATTGTTTTTTAGAGCAGAGTGGGGTGTCTGGACACTCTCAAGCACATTCAGCTTGGTACTATAGTCCTTTTCAGGATGAACTGAAGATACTTTACAACTATTAGTCCCTTACACGTGTTTGAATACAGAAGTGAATGCTTTGCTATTCAGTACAGATGATTTTCCCCAGCCAACAGAAGTGAAAAATCACAGGAGCAGATGAGAAAACCTCCAGCTCCAATGTATGTGCCTTATATAAAACTGTTCTCCTCATGCAGTTCTGGCAAAATAAAAATGTGGACTACAGAGTCACTTCTCCTCTAGCAGCACTTCAGTTTTCCTCTCTGCAAATGTAAACATCCTGAATGTTGTTTCAACCTGAAAATGGTTGAAAACCAGGAATTTTTTGGGGGTTTTGTTTATTCTGTTGGTTGTTTTCTCAGCAGGTACAAGTCCAGTGCTTAGACCCCCGCTGTTATTACTGTCCTGAACAGGTAAGGAGGTGTAGGATGGTGAGTGATATGCAGGATAAACCTCCCTGCAGTACCACTGAGACACAGTCCTAGACTTCAATCATGGGTTTCAACCCAACCCCAGGCAGGGACAGACAGACTTCAGTTGCTCAGAACCTCGGCCATTCAAGTCCTCGGTATCTCCAAGCATCTCCTCCTAAACAGAGCCAAACTAAGACCAGTGACAGCACTGCAAGTCTGTTTCTTAGACTCTGTGTTTCTATTTCTCACAGACATCCTTCTGCAGAAGGATTCTCCAGACTGCATTTCTCTGGCAAAAGTGACAGCTAGAGCATGGGCATTGCTGTAGCAGGGTGAAATGGGAAAGAGAGGTGGCTGGTATAAAAGCTAGTGAAGAGAGCCAGCCTCTGGTGTGAAGCTGTATCTGCAGAGTGTCATCTGACCAGGACAGAGGTGCTCAGGAATAGCCTCTACATCTTCTTCTCTGAGTTCACCACCTTATGTCTCTGAACTGTGCTGGTTTGTCCATTAGCATGGAGCTCATTTCCCTTGACACTGTTGCCCCAATGCCCTGGTATCCTACCCAGAAATGAGAGACCTTTATGCCCCTATCCACATCCTGTGTGCAGTCTTGGGTGCCACAAAGAACAAAAAGCTCTTAGAGAGAATACAAAGAAGGACCACAAAAATGGTGAAGCCATATAAGGAGCAGATGAGGTTTCCTGATTTGTTCAGCCTGAGGAAGAGGAGACTGAGGGAAGACCTCATCACAATCTACAGCTTTCTCAAGAGGTGGAGGAGCTGATGCCAATCTCTTCTCTCTGGTGACCAGTGGCAGGACTCAGGGGAATGGCATTTAAGTTTTTCAGGGGAGGTTTAGGTTGGGTGTTAGACAAAGGTTCTTCAGCTGGAGTGTGGCTGAGCACTGGAGCAAGATCCCCAGGGAACTGCTCAAAGGGAACTAAGCCTGAGAGAGTTCAAGAAGCATTTGGACAATGTTCTCAGGCACATGGTGGGACTCTTGGGGATGGTGCTGTGCAGGGCCAGGAGCTAGACTTGGATGATTCTTGTGGGTTCCTTCCAACTCAGGATATTCTATGATTCAATGATTAGCTGTTGAAATATATTTGCACAAATATATATCCACATATGTATCACTGCTTCCCTCTGGTTTTTTTCACAGCCATTCCCTGCAATTGAGGTGCAAGGCTGTGCACAATAGATTCCATTTGTGCATGTCATGTCTGCCTCTTTCTCTCATCAGATTCTTTCCACTCCACACCCCCCAAATGGCTATTTCTGAGTCTGTGATTTTGTTTAATAACTTTGAAAGCACATAGAGTCATTTTGAAATATACAAGTTTTAAACTATGTGATTTATGCAAATGCATCCTTCTGAAGATAACTTTTTTGATTCTGAGCAGTAAAGACCAACATATGTTTGGTATTTCTGGGGGTTTTTTGGCTTTTTTTTTGGTGGGGGGGTTGGAAGGTATTTTTGGTGTTGTTTTTTTGTTTATTCTTTTGGGGTTTTTGGGGGTTTTTTTGAAGGGGGAATTCTTTGGGTGTTAGATTGTTGCATTTTTGTCCAGATTATTAGCTGAATTTTCCATATTGCTTTCATTGGTCAACTGTACCTGACAGCTTCAGGAGACACAAAAGTAATTTGGATCCATTTTCCCCAAGTTTTTCCATGCCTTACTACCTGTAGCTTTCAATTTACCACCTTTTTAATGGTCTGGTCCTCAGAGGCCCCAGAGAGAAATTCCCGTCGTTCACTGAAGACATGCAATAATCTGTTGTCAAATTTCTTATTGAAAATCCATACGAGGCTCAGCAGAATATTTTGCTTCAGAGGATAGTTATGTCATGCTCCAGTGGTGGTGGGAGAGATGCAAGGAAGCAGGCAGTGAAGCTATCAAAATGGCAATCCTTCTCTGCCTTCCAGCCTCCTTAGGAAAGACTGAGTACAACTGGGTTTATTCTAAATGCAGATGGAGCCAGTTCATGGTAATCTGTGCAGGTAGTAATAGAACATGACTGGGAGCATAGGTAGGAGTTAATCCCCACAGGCTGCATCAGCAGGGGGGGTGATGCTGAGGGCTCTGTGAGCTTCTGGGGGCTGCACAGTGGCTGAACACACCATTTATTGGCAATCTGAAAAGAGCTTAGATGAATACAAAGCCTTTGTGTCTCTTTATCAGTTCTGTGCCTCAGACTTTGTGCTAATGTAAAAATGTAAATCCCCAGCAATTAACAGCTGTTTCTACATTAGCAGAGCTCCCAAGGTTCTGCTATCTCCATTTGTCTTTAAACATTTTATTAGAAATTTGACACCAGTGATGTTCTAATTAAAGTCCATTTCCTAGAATGAAGTACTCCTATATACAGCACTCTGGATTTATTCTTTCAAGACTGCCTCCAATTTCAAGCTTGCTTACAGCAAGTGTTACAAATAGTGTTATTTTCATAGAGAGAATCATCACTGACAATGTGCTGAGGCTGCATTTCTGAAGACTGTTGATTGTTGATTTCTCTTAAGATCTGATATTTCTCTGTGGACCTCATTTAGATGCCAATGCTGTGTGTCCAAATTTGTTTCTGACTTTGCATAGAGAAGTTACATATGTGGAGAGACACTGAAACCCATGCTGGGGATGGAAAGATAATTTGTCATAAAATGAAACTAGAAAGCATCTTGTAACTTGGATATCAACAAAAAAAACCCCTTTATTTTAGTGAGTTATGCATTTTTCTATGGAAGGAACAACATAATGATTTGAATGAAGTAAAAAGGAACTTGCTTTTGAAAATGTCATGGGGAATAAAGAATTTTTTTTTGTTCTAATTTTTTGTAATCTGAATGAAATTAGAAAAGAATAAGAGGCATTCTTGACTGGATTTGTAATTAAAACAATTTAGGAGCGGAGTTGTTATTTATATAACTGTGGGATGCAAACTTTTTAACAGAAATGCATTGTCTATACATTTCAGTGAATTTGAAAGTTTGTTCTATGTGGGAAAGGACTTCTTCCTGAGCTTGTTAAATGTTAATAATTTAAGATGGTAAAAAATATCCCATTTTATAAACCATTTAAATAATAGCAACAGCCCTTGAGATCCATAGCTCATGGCTCCTAATCCAGAAGCAAAGATATTCAGTTATTCAGTAAACAAATTGGAAAGACATTATAATAAAGGTTTATTTCTCTTATGAGATTCGACTATAATTCATCTCAAGGCTCCTCTATAATGAGGCTGCTGTGTGTTTTTTGAGGTAAGATGTTTTACAGCAAAGAGTCTGAATAGTCCACCAGGCACTTATACATGCTGCACTGAGCTCTAAACAGATGCCAGATATTCCAAAATACCACTGTGGTATAATGCCTCATATTGGTTTTGGCTCAAACACAATTTTGGTTTTTTGGTTATATTTTCATCACTATAAATGCCTGAGATACTGAAAAAATCATTATGTTTATTGTGTTGAGGATTTTGCACTGGTCCATATTTTGGTAACAATTATGTTTCCCCAGAATTTTAACAGTCAAACTGTGAAGTCAGGCTAGGAATTAAGCATACAGAAAGATACACCCTCTACTGTGTATTTTACTTCCTCCCTGTTATGGCCAAATTAAGTATATTGTTTCAAGTCTGGTAGGTATAGACCTGCATGAATTCAAGTTCATTCTAGGTGTTCCTGTGCAGTGAGTTGAAGTCTCTACATGTGTGACATCTCTGATGTGTGGTGCAGTCTTCCCCATGGAAAAAACACTGCTAAGTGCCAGGTCCTTATAATAGGAGTTAATTTATGAATACTGAAAAACAATACAAGTGGGTCTTGGATAATTCTTCTGGCTCAGTGCTCTGGTATTGTAATCACTTTAATTATGGGAGTTTCCTTGAACCCAGATTCACCCACAGTAGTGGTTATCTACTTCCAGACTTTTTCCTGAGTGAAGACTTGTTTTCCTTTTCAGTTTGCTGTGAATACTACAAGGCATTCAATCTTCCTTTGTACACAAGAATTAGTTCAGAGCATTGCCTTGAGCAACGGAGTTCTTCTAAGTTTGTTGGTGTAAATACCCTAACTCACGTTAATTGAAATATTCTGCCATATTCTGTTTCACTTTAGATACGAATATGAAGGAAGCATTTGTCACAGTTAAAAGTGTGAAAGGTTTGCCTCATTTTCTTTTTTTATTGCCTGTTAAAATCTCAATGCTGAATAACAAAATACTGTTGGGCAAGGTCTTATTTAAATTAGCCTACCCCAGCAGATGGACTGCTTTAACCATTTATTTTTCTTTTTGTGTTTTTGGTGTACTATCTAATTTGAGGGATTCTTTTTGTTTATAACCTCATGGGATCCTTATAGTCTTCTTTTAACAGAAAAGTGAACTTTTGAGCTTCTAAAATGAAGATCCTCTGGGATATAAAATACATCTTGTGTGAATTTTGCATAACTTATATGACTTCGAAAAAGAAGTGCTAAAATTCTCTGTAGATAAATCTTAAGCAGATAAAAAATTGCTGTATAATTTCTTGTTGAGCATTGGTTCTTTACTCACATCCATTCTCTTCATGCGCAACTGAGCTTCTGCAAATATATTTTCTTTCAGGTTAGCTATTATTACTTAGCATATTGATTTTTTTGGAGATGAATGTTGGTTTCAGCACACAGATTTCTGTACTTGGCGTTTTGTCTAACATCATCTGTAACACTGAATGATGAATGACATTTCATTATATAAGTATTTTATTTTTCCACATATTTGTTTATCCAAAGGAGTTCAAATATTGGATATCTGAAATGCTGCTATGAGTGAAGAACCTCTAAATATGCTGATTGTGTACTCTACCACCATGATATTAATGAGGTATTCTCCCTCAGAAGTATCAAAAGTGGAATTTGATTTTTTTTTCAGAACATTAAAACAAAGAATAAGATATTGGCTCAACTGCATTCATCATGAGCTTTGGAGTTACCTAAAGTGAGTCTGTGATTTCATTCCAAAGGAGGAAAAGGGGGGTGAGAGGATGGGATGGAGCACAGATGCTTGCTGTCAGTCCCTGCTGTCACCCAGAGCCATGGCCCCTCTGCAGAACAGCAGACTGAGGGACAATGTAATCCACAGTGCCTCGTGTTCCAGTGGCTGATTAAATATTTGATGTGCTAGGAGAGAAAATAATCTCCCTTCTTTTCCGAGGGAGTGAGCATGCTGAAGGGCTTCAGTTTGTTTATCATTCCATTATAGTGCCTTGGAGCTGATGAGCTGCTTTGAGATGCAGTGGAAGACATCAGCCTTCTCACTTGGATTACAATTATTTTCCCAATTTTTCTCAAATTCTGCATGAATTTTGTCACCTTTAATCTTACTCTGAAATGTGAAATCAGGAAACTAATGAAGCAGTAGTTTAAAATTCTCCCCTTTAAATTTTTTAGGAGGGCAGGGTTTGATTTCCTACAAAATTTAAGTGTTTGTAGTCAGAGTCCTGGACAACACTGTAAGAAGGCAAAGAACAACTATTTGGTGGGTGATAAAGGGTTTCTGTCTGTAACTGTTGTCTATATTTTATGCTTTGCAAAGTCCAAAGATAAGCCTGAATGTCTCCTGTTATTAGACATTTTTTGCTATCTGTCTTGTCAATCAGGAAGCTTTAATATGCTCAGAATTCATCCTTACACAAGTTATTTTATTTTAAATTGGTATCTGAGTTCAGCAAATATGAGGCTGTCCACACTGGCCTAGACTATTTCAATTTAGAGGGTTACTTCTCATTGCAATGACTGTGGATACAATCAGACAATGCAGAAAGCTCCATCTCTTATCTGCATGTTAATTCCTAGACTGTTCTTCTCCTCACAGTTATTTCTTTAATTGTGTTGAAAACTAAAACTAGATGAATGAATGGTGGGGTTTTTTGGTTTGGTTTGGTTTTGGGGTTTTTAGTGTTTTGCTTTTTTGTTTTTTTTTTTTTTTTTTTTTTTTTGTTGTTGTTGTTTGTTTGTTTGGTTTGTTTTTTTTTGTTTTGGTTTTTTTTGGGTTTTTTTTGGTTTTTTGTTTTTGTTTTTGTTTGTTTGTTTGTTTTGGTGGAAGGGGGTTTTAAAATTTATTTTACATTAATGTAGGTATCTAAGAAATATTTTTAACCAACCTTGATGACTTTGAACTTTTGAGCCTTATTCATTTAGAAGTTTTCTCTGAATATAATTTGTGGACGTTGCTGAAAAAGTTTAGGTGAACCACCACTGAAACCAATACCTGGAAGAGTCCAGTGGAATCTATACAAAAGAGTTAAGGTCTGTTATAAGGCACCAAATAATAGCAGCTTTCATTCAAAACACATTACTGCTGAAAATGCACTAGTGAATGGATTTTGCCTGGCTGAAAAAGGAGTAACAGACTGTTCCACTGCATTGGGTAGGATCAAACTAAATTTCTAGTAGGAAGACTCAACATTATGCTCTTTTGCTCCTTAAATCATAGCCTTATAGTAAACTTAAGCTGTTGCAAAAAAAACCCAAACTAAACCAAAACAAACAAACAAAAAAAAATACAAGCACAGGAGAATAATTCATCCCAAATTTCTGTGCTAAAGACTCACAGGCTTAGAACAAGGAGGTCAGACCAGAAACAATGTTATCTTTACATATTTTGATACTCTAAACCAGGAGTCACAGAAAAGAGTTTTGCTGGAAAGAGATTTTTTTACACAATGTGTAAATGGCACTAAGAATGTGCTTAAAGATGGCAATTGAGGAGTGTTGCTGCACTAAATGTGATTGTGCTGGTATGGCTGCACCAGGCCAGCCTGTACAGCCACAATCTCAGTATGGCTGTGATTGTACAGTCAAGTTCATAACTGGAACTGAAGTAGTAGTGGGACAAAATGTATTTTATTTGGTCAGTTGTGATCCTCTCAGTTGCTCTTTCCATGAATGCAGAAGGGTTCAGCCTAGTAACCATACTCAGAACAGGAAAATTTTACAGCCCAATATGTAGAATTTTTGAATAGTTAATTAGAAAGAACTGTTTTCAATTTATGGTTCTAATTTAACTTTTTTACTGGTTGCCCACTAAGGAAAGAGAAACACAAAGTTGTACTTACTGTAACTGGGGAGTGTACCAATAATATTCCACAGTGCAAATCTTCACTGTTCTTTCTTTGGTCTTCAGACTGAGAGTTATTCAAAAGTGACCTGGAGTCTGTATCTCAGACTGCCATGAACTGCCCAGACAAGCCGTAAAATTTCCTCATTGTGAATAGTTTATTTATTCCATTCTGCTATTACCATCAGATATTTCCCCATTTCTCTTCTGCTTCAGTTTTCTATGATGAACAGAAGTGGATAGAGTCAAAGCCTGCTTATGTGGTGACTACAGTGGGAATTTCTCTGACTTCATGCCTTGCACTTAATCTCTCCACTCATGAGTCATAGCTTGATGCTCACTTACTCCTGGATGACACCCTTACACTCCTTTTTGTTCACGTTATTACCACAGCAGAACAAAGGCCTACAGTATTTCATTTCTTGTTACTGTGGTTTATTTTTATTATACTGAGCAGAGAAGCCCTGGCTGCACAAAGGCACCTGTTGTAAGACAATTTGTGAAAGATAATCTCTGCATCAAAGGACTTGTTTCATATACTAAGAGTGAAACAGTAAGTAAAAAGGAAGTAGAAGTGACATACCCAAGGTCAAAAATATTCCTGTAGACCTCACTGTTTCTCTTCTTGAGTCTTATCGAAGGCAATTATATAAAACCTAGATTATTGTGTGCACCAGATTAAGTTGCTACATGACAATTACATTGAAAACAGAGGATGTTTCTACCCACACAGTAATCTTTCAGAGACTAATGAGGATGTGTATGAAACATCTGCTTCTTGCCTTCCATTAGATGAAACACTTCTGAAAATGGGAAATCCCTCTTAGTAAAAGTAAAATAGGATTATAATAACAATGATCATCTGTGAACTAGAAGCCAAAAGCTCGTGTGGCAGACAAGTCCAATGCCATTTTAAACATCAGCCACTGAAAAGACACTGAAAAACCTGTTACATCAAACAAAGATCCCAATGTTAAAGGAAGCTGTCTGTAATAAAAGATGGACTTGATACAAGGTTGATTTCCATTGTAAATTGAATATGTTATACACTTCTTATTGGAAACAACTTTGCTGCACCTTCATTTCCCAAATTTCCCAAAAGCTCTCTGAAAATAAGTGACTATAGTGTCAGTGTTCAGCATTGCCTACTGAAGACTCAGGAAAAAGGAAAACTTGACTGCTGATAAGAGTGCAGCCAAACATCTGTCCCTGTGCCCAGACCCACGGGCTAACATGGTCTGGGTGATGGGCAAAGGGATGAGACCAGCACTCTGGGCAGCTCTGATGAGCAGGCACCCCTCTGCAGAGGCACTGAATAGACTCTGCCTCTGGCATGGGCTTGGTTCAGGGCTTGAATTTGTGTCCAGAATGTGTCACAGCATCTGATACATTGTTCTTCTCCTAATAAAATACATTACTGTTCCATTGATGTTTATTTTCTCCTAAATACTTCCTCTTCATTTTATCCTGGGAGGAACGTAGGAAAGTTGTTGCTGAAATAGCCTGTGAAATTAAACCATATTAATGAGATTCATATTAGCTAATTGATTCTCACAGTATTCTGAGATACTCTGGAAAAGGTCTGGAACTCTAATTTAGAAATATTTGTTTTAATGTTTGTGTTATTGTGATAAATATCCAAACAGTATATTTTATTTTTATGAAATCCACTAATTTTGAATATCTCTTATAAACTCTCCCTAAAAATAATGGTAGCATTAAAATTATGTCTTTCAGCAGCTTTCTGAGTAGTTCTCTAGTTTATTCAACAACTATTACTAAAATGGCTGTGATCTTAGGAACCCTTATTCGTGTCTGACATTCTTTCCCTGTGACTAATTATTTTTCAGACTGTTTTAATTGCAGGGTGTAGGAGGTATTTTTTTATAACTGCTAAGTATTAGAAAGGGACATGCTCTGCAGATCATTAAATGTGCTACTGGGAATAAGAATTTTTCTGAGACCAATGATATTTGTCAAAATTAGTCAATGTATTTGTTAAGGGCAAGAGGCCATCTCCAGGAAATGTCTCCCAATAATTGCTGCCATGGTAAAAGCTGTTAATTATTTAAGGTGATATGGAGACCATAGATCTTCTCAGGAGAAATGGATTTCTTGTTTGTTTTATTTACAAACAGGATGCATTAAAAACCCTGAGTTAATTGCATTTGTTTTTTAAACAAACCCAGACTGAAAATTTTTTGGTAGCCTGCAAGCATTGCTAAAGAGAAGGCAAGTAAGAGACATCAAAATATTATGCATATTTAATGGCTTCCTATCAGAACATAAAGTGATGTAAAATAAAACTCTTAAAAGATTTGAGCATCTACTCTCAACTTGAACTAGGCCAACATCACTGTGTACTTTCAAAATCATTCACTAATGAGACTTCCTATAAAACCTAGGTCAGAGGTACTGCTTTGCAATGCTGCCAGGTAAAGCTTTTGCTTCCATTCTATCTGATTTTGGCAGAGGAAAGGCTCATGATCTCCATGAGTGCCCTAAGCCCCAGGTGACAAGAGCACGTCAGGAGTGATCAGGGGTCTGAAAACCTATGAGCAAAGATTGAAGGAATTGGGACATGTAGCCTAAGGAAAGGAAGATTGAAGAAGTGACACAGTAGCAAGTTTGCTAGGTATAAAGACATCCCTGGAGAGAGGTACCTCTCTGTGTCCAGGGTAGCTAGACAAGAAATAATGGGATCATGTTACATAAAGCAAAGTTCTGTTTGGAAATAAGAAAAAGATTTCTAAAAAAAACCCAAACAAACAAACAAACAAACAAAAAAACCAAAAAAAAAAAAATCAAAAACAAACAAACGAAAACCCCAATCAAAGCAATGCATTGGAATGAAGGCTGTCTAGTGTAATTTGAACTATCACTTCTCAGAGATAACTTACACATAATAGTTCTTGTCTTGAGGGATCAAGCTCTATTCTAGACCATTTTCTGCAAGACATTTATGGAGGAAATCCACCTGGGAACTAAATTACACTTTCCCAGTGAAAATTTAATCAAACCAGATCTAATTCTAGTAGAATGCTTCATTTTTTGTCACTTCTGGGATGTTTTCTTAGTTTTTTTCGAGGGGGGGGGGGGGGTTGGTTGGTTGGTTTTTGGGTTTTTTTGGGTTTGGTTTTTTTTTGGGGGGGGGGTTTGTTGATTTTTGTTTGCTTGTTTTTGGATTTGTTATTATTGTTGGTTTTGCTCAGAATAATTCTTACAAACTTCACCAACTGAAGAAATTTGTCTGTGGAAGGGTCCAAACCACTTGCTTTGACCACCAGGAGGGGTTTGGCAGCACAGATCACTGCAGAAGGTCAGCAGTGCCGGGCACGCTGCAGTGCAGCTCACAAGCACCGCGTGCTCAGGAAATCCTGCCTTGGTTTACCCCAGAACTCCTGCCATTATAACACCCTGGAGAGCGTGGTTTGCAACACTGCCGGCTGGATCGGGTGAGCTGAGAGCAGCAGTGCGGGTTTAGGGCAGCAGTGCGGGTTTAGGGCAGCAGTCCGGGTTTAGGGCGGCAGTGCGGGTTTAGGGCAGCAGTCCCGGTTTAGGGCAGCAGGCCGGGTTTAGGGAAACAGTCCTGGTTTAGGGCAGCAGTCCTGGTTTAGGGCCGCAGTCCTGGTTTAGGGCAGCAGTCCGGGTTTAGGGCAGCAGTCCGGGTTGAGGGCCGCAGTCCTGGTTGAGGGCAGCAGTCCGGGTTTAGGGCCGCAGTCCTGGTTTAGGGCAGCAGTCCGGGTTTAGGGCAGCAGTCCGGGTTTAGGGCCGCAGTCCTGGTTTAGGGCAGCAGTCCCGGTTGAGGGCAGCAGTGCGGATTTAGGGCAGCAGTCCTGGTTTAGGGCAGCAGTCCCGGTTTAGGGCAGCAGTCCGGGTTTAGGGCAGCAGTGCGGGTTTAGGGCAGCAGTGCGGGTTTAGGGCAGCAGTCCCGGTTTAGGGCAGCAGTGCGGGTTTAGGGCAGCAGTCCTGCTTTACGGCCGCAGTCCCGGTTTGCGCTCCCCAGGGCGCGGCGGGGGCGAGCGGCCGTGGCGCGGTGCAGTTCCCGGGCGCGGGGCTAGATGGCGCTAGAGCCCGCACAGAGGGGCCCCCACGGCTGCGGCCGGAGGGAAAAGGGAAAAGGAAAAGGGGAAAGGGAAAAGGGAAGAGGGAGAAGGGAAAAGGGAGGAGGGAGAAGGGAAAAGCGAAAAGGGAGAAGGGAAAAATGAAAAGGGAAAAGTGAAAAGGGAAAAGCGGAGACGCTCTCTGCCTCTGCCGTGCTCGCCACCGCCTCCAATGGAAACAGCGCCTCAGCTGCCTTGGTTACTGGAAGGATGTTTTATTCAGATTTGCCCCACATTACTAAGTTCTCATATGTTTTCTATTTACAGCAAGGCTGACTAAATATATTTTGATGAGTAGATAACTTACCAAAAGCTGGCATTTTGGGAAGACTAACATTATTCAGGGGAAAAAAAATAGAGAACTGTTAATACTTTATTTCCATATTTTCAGAGGATGGTTGTTTCCCTTTCCTTTCCTTTCCTTGAACTTTCCTTTCCTTGAACTTTCCTTTCCTTGAACTTTCCTTTCCTTGAACTTTCCTTTCCTTGAACTTTCCTTTCCTTGAACTTTCCTTTCCTTGAACTTTCCTTTCCTTGAACTTTCCTTTCCTTGAACTTTCCTTTCCTTGAACTTTCCTTTCCTTGAACTTTCCTTTCCTTTTTCTTTCCTTTCCTTTCCTTTCTTTTCTTTTCTTTTCCTTTTTTTTTTTTTTTTTTCTAAAGAGCATATTTGCTTTAAAATGTCTTGCTTTCACATTTGCTTCTCCGAGGTTTACTTGACTGGAGAAGAGAGAAATAAAGTGAATAATATCTAAAAGTGTAAAGTGTGCGCTGCACCAAAAATGGACTGGAATGGTTCAGATGAAATGAAAAAGGATTGTTTTATACTTTTCCTGGTTTTACAAAGCATATAATATAATTAAGCTAACATATTTTATGTGGAATATATAATAAATTGAAATTCACTTTCCTTGGTTTTGGTTTTATGCAATGTACATGTTCCTTCTTTTCCACAGCGTGTGGTTTAAGTTCATCTTTTGGTGTCTGCTGAGGGTTTTCTTAAGAGACCAATGCAGGTTTTAAGACATATTGAAGAGAAAAATGTTTGTCAAGAGAATACATTAAAAAGTCTTACAAAGCCTATGAAAAATTAAAGTTAAAATATATTGCATTTCCTATGGGAAAGTTTGTGGTGTCAGATAATAGGTAGAAGTACTCAAGGTATAAAACTTATTCTTAGATGAATAATTTAAATATTTAGAATAAGAATATGAGAATTATTCTCAAAGTGATTACCTATTGTTTGCATATTATGTAATTTTGAAAACTACTTAAAATTATAAAAAGCTGAAATCTAATTTGTTTGATGGCTATAAATTCTGGAATAACAACATTTGTCTGAGTAGTTTGAGGGAATTTAACATCAATTAGGGTTTTAACTGGGAAAACAACAAGATTGACTATAATTCTGTGGAGACAAGCCATAATAAACACCCTTGTAGGTCAGATTCAATTAATTTACAGCCAAAAGAGCATGAAACCACACTGTGATTTAACAAGCCAAGAGTTTCACTCGTGAAAGAAATTGAGCACACTGTTTTCATCATCAGCATTATTAGATAGCATCAGTTGTTTTCTGAACCGTTTATCAATTAATTGCTTCATTTTTTCAGGCACAGAACTGGATGGTCACTTTGCTCATATCTGTATGTCTCATGCACCACTGAAATTATCATTCCTGTCCCTCCATGATGTGGAGTATGTCTCAAAGATGGGACAATCTAAATAGCCACAAGAAGAAAATTGCTCAGAGAAATTCATATGATGAATGAACACTTACTGATATAAGAATTTATCTTGGCCTGATGTTTCCTGTGACCATGACATTGAAGAGAGTGAAGAGTTAAACTCTGGCCAAAGACCAGAGTTACTCTGGTTACCAGAGAATTGGTGGTTACTATGGTTCCAGGTCCAAACAGGGCTAACAAAGTCATTTTGGGTTTAGATTGGAATTCAATTTGCATGGCAGCAGCAAGTCTTTGCCTGACATACAGCAGATGTGTCTTTTAACAAAAAGGTTTTAATCCCTTTGTGACTAATGAATTCTGTATTCAGCTGTGGTCATATTTTGCTTATTGTGTCATGAAATGTGGCAGCTCACACAAGAGTCATTGTATTCCAGTAAGGTCAATGCAAGCTTTTCCTCATCTGTTTTATCATGATTTCAGTCAAGGGACAGTGCTCAGGTCAGTAGAAAAGACTTGAAAATGAATCTTGATTACTTTTAAAAAAATATAGCAAAATAATTCTTTACTTCTACTTGGGGAAAATCCATGGGCTTTTTATTTGCTCTGTTCCTTCTAAAAGCACATGTTAGTTCTACATTTTGTATTTGAGAAACCACAGTATGTTCACCTGAGCACTTCAATACCCCTCAGTCCCTGGTTTGTCATACTTTGCCCCTCTTGATGTGAGTTTTCACCCAAATCATTTTGCTATCTCCACCTGATTGGATGACCTCTCCTGACACAAACACTGAAGCCACTCTTGGCAAAGCCTTTGGTAGAAAAAAATCCCAGTGTGGATTTCTGTCCCACTGCCTGTTTACAGATTTCATTTAAGGAACGTATGTACTGTGATAAGCAAAGACCCTGTAGAACAAGGACTAGGACTGTCCTAGTTCTAATTAATGATTCTAATTAATGGTTCTAATTTATTGCTGGCCATCTTATTGCTGCTGGCCATGTGGAGTTCTCATTGAAATACTGAATTTCTATGTCAAACAGACACTTCAGTGAAAGGAGTCAAGAGCTGTGCTCCCCTCTTTCCTTTTCCACCCAAGCAGCAGCAAGTTGGGACACTGGGATGCTGCCTCTGATGTCTGGGCATGAAGTGAGTCACATCCTTAGGAGACACATCTCAGAAGCAGAGGAAGACATTGCACCCTCGTCTGTCTCCTCCTTCCTGACCCTGCTGAGTACTGATCTAATTCCCATCGGGGTCATGGAGGGACAGCCAGCAGCAGAGGTTGGGGTGCTCCTGCAAGGACAGCCCTGAGCCAGCAGCCCCCCTGAAGAGCTTTAGAGAGAGCCAGGCACCCAGAGGGGGCAGATGAAGCTGCTGGTGAGCTGGGTGTGGGCTCTGCCTCCTTCACAGGCAGTGCAGTACCTACGCTGGCATTCTGAGAACCACAGTTTTTCATAGAAGAATTTAAGGTGTGTGGCTTGGCATGTACCACCTGAGCCCAGGAATCTACTCAAATGGTAATTCCATAATGTGAGGAAAAAACTTACTTCTTAGAGATGATCTAGCTATGGATTCTATGGACCCTTCTCAAGAAAGGTCTTGATTGACCTCAGGAAAGTTTGTATTTACAGACTTTCTACTCAGCTGAGAAGTTTTCTGTAATGACCTTTAAGGGTTTGTATTTATCAGTCACTCTTGATAGGTGCAATGCAAGCCTTTGTGAAAAGGCTACACAATGACTCTTGATATTTACTGTTTCACAATGGTTTCCATGAACTCTAGATCCATTTGAAAAGTAAGAGTTATCATGATAAGAGTTATTATAAAATATCTGTTTTCAGAGAATGCTGCATAGGTAGAAATGAGAAAAATTCTCTTTTCTATAAAAATCAAAAATATGTCCAGTGGTAAAATGTGCCATAGATAAGTAAAAGTCCAAAATTAAGAAGAGGTTCCCACATTAAGGTTTATATGTCAATAGTCAAGCTAGGTTACATATTATTCACTTTTTAACAAGTTTTCCAGTGATGCTGCCCTCCTTAGACTGTGAGAAAACTTGTGGGTTTTTTTGGGATTGAGTTTTTGTTGGGTTTTGTGTGTGTGTGTGTGTGTGTGTGTGTGTGTGTCATTTCCACTGCAGGTGCACTGCAGATGTGTAAGTAATAATCAAGACCTCTACAAGCTTACCTTTCATTACACAAGTCGCCTGGAGCACAGACATTGACACATCCCTCCTGAAAAATTTCACATAGAATTGAAATCTTCTCATCTCAGTCCTGTCCCAACATGTATTTTAGCCCCACACTAAACTTGAAACTTTTGAAAGAAGATATTTGCTTGGTACAGTTTGAGGTGCTGTCTGTAGCAGGAAGTTATAGTGCTTCTAAGATGCAGTGAGCTGTCTGCAGAACACATACACAGTCTACTCAAAAAGCATAATATCAGAGCAGTAGTATGCCTCATTTCAGAGCTAAATCTATCAAGGCCTGCAGAAATAATGCTAGAAAGTCCTTCACTGGTAGAAAATGTAATCACCTCTGAGAGTGTGAATCCCAGAAACGCTGAGCTAGGGAATTTCAAACCTTGATTGCAATCTCATTATGAACAAGACACGTGATCTTCCATACCTGTAAAGTGAGCCCAATGCCTTACATTTGGTTGCAAGACTGCCACTTGCATGCTGTCAGGGAAAGAGCTATCAACAGAGGCTCTGGAGAGTTCAGCTCTGAGCTGTACCAGAGAAAGCTGTAAAGACTCACAGCTTATTTACATTAAAATATTTTTGGAGAAAGATATGCAAACAACGGTAAAATATGAAGAAAGTAGATGGTGAACAGAAGGTGAGCAGTATGTTTGGGAGCTGTGAAAGAACTGAAGGAATGCCAGGCTTGGATTATAAAAGAATTTCTTATTCGCTACGTTTCCTAGCTTAAGAATAGAAGAAAAGTACAAACCACATATATCTCTTTGAAAAAATAGACCTTGAAAAGTAAAATAAAAGCAATTAGTCTGATCAGGAAACACTAATATCTGCAAAACAGTAAGATGAACTATTCCATAAAGGAAGGAAAGCCTCCTGCAGATGACCTTAAAATTGCTTGTGGAGGCCAGAATGGTATGGGTGATAGGGAGAGAGAGGATTGGAAAGGAGAAAGACTTATTAATTTCCTCCTACAGTGTAAAATATTTGATGTAAAATGAGAATGCTACACACATGCAAAATACTCCGTTTAAGGGGCCAGTCTTTGGCAAGGTTAAATCTTGGAGAATGCTAAGCTTCTTGCAGCTTTTGTTTGCTGCACAGTAGCTGGGCATGCTGCAGCCCTTTTTATTTTGCAGCTGGTCTCTGGGGAACAATGAAAAAACAATGAAAAATCACACCAAACAATATCGTAGCAAAACAGGACAAATGTAAAACAGGAAAAAAATGAGCATATACTGTATAACTTTCACAACTAGATCCTCTGTCTGCTCCCATCCTGTCCTGAACAAATCAAGCTCATCAATTAAGCAGAAGGATGCTCAAAACCAGGAGTACTTGAGTTTGACTCATTGCCATAAAAACACAAGTCAAATTTTCTGTGTACAAGAGTTTGTGTTAGAACTCCAGTAGGAAAAAAGGAAGAAAACCCTTCACCACATTAATCATCTTAGGAACCTCCTGGTCTTTAAGCACTTTCTTGTAAAACATGTGGTTGAACTGAGACATTCATAATTCAGTGAGTAGTTTTAGCGAAATCAGAATGACTATTTTTAGAAATGCTTAACTGGAGCAAGGGAACATCCTCCCAAAATCAAATGCATTGGCTTTTTCAGGAAAATAATGGTGGTTTTTCTATACTTAAGAGCACAAGGGTCCTTAAGCAGAGACACTGAGGGATTCAAAGACATTCTTACAAATATATGAGCTATTAATAAATGACTTTTTATTGAGGTATTGCCTGGATGAATGAATAGTTTAACTGTGCCACCACTCATGATGCCCTCAGGATAGCAGGGAAGAGAGCCTGTTTCCTCAGAAGTGTTAGTCGTGGTGGAGATCCAAGTGGCCTCTGCATGCCAGGTAGGCCCGTAAGGACATTTCTGCCCATAAGTGATTCCACCTTCAGCTCATGCCAGTAGAGCTGGTTTATGAGAGAGCTGGCTGGGGAGAGTTCTGCCACCAGAACTTTGGATAAGTGAATATATATATAAACCAACTGCGCTGTTCATTTGTGATTTTCCCAAATATTTTCAAGTAGTCATGACATCCACAATGAAACACTGCACAACAGATCTGGGCAGCAACATCAAGTATTTAAAATCCATGTTCCTACTTTGTGTTGGACCAAAGAGCAATACTCTAAAGATGTTTTCACAAAAGCAGAAGTGAGTTGAGATGTCTGGTGTGAGGGTTCCTCATTTTAGTACGTGCCAATGTACAAGGTGCAGAGCTCTGTGAGGGACAACTAGTTCATTCCCCATACAGAGTGTTCTTGTTCAAGTTAACTGATCACAAATACCCCAAAATAAAACCTAGAGTTCATAGACAACTTATATGGATTGACCCTGGCCAAGGACACACCAGCAAGAATGCACGCAGTCTTTGTCTGGCATTTGAAAAAAGTTTAGACGAAAAAAAAAGCATAGAATCTCATGAAAGTTTTCAAAGCAAAATTCTTCTTCAAAACAAGGTATGCCCTAAAATGTTGCAGTTGTTGTTTCACTGGAAGCATTCCTTCACTGGAAGCATTCCTTCTCTGTTACTGCATAGTGAAGAACGTCAATTCATGGTGGTCATGCAGGTGTAGAACTTAAACCTTTTCTATCTACATCCAGGAACAGAGCTAATACACAGGATGCTGTCCCTGGCTTATTCTTTTCTGCCTTAGTGCTTGGCTGACTGGAAGCTTTCCAGTTTCAGGCTTAGCAAAAATATGTTAGTCAAATGAATTTCATCCAAAATAACCTAGTCAGCTTTAATAGCCATGAAATTTCTTTAATGCCTCCACAGCGCATTATTGTTTGTAAGAAATGTAACTAAACTTCAGCATATTTTAACTACACTTTTCAATATATAATTATTTTGGTTTGAAGTATGTGAAATCAATGGCAGTGCTGAAAACAATTCTCATTGACTCAAAGGTAATATGTAGTACCTGATCATTAAAATGTGAGCAGCAACTAAAAGGGTGCCTACAAGATGAAATGGGGAATAAAACATGGATTTCATTTTTGAGTTAGCTTATGGTTTTAATTATGATTTTTATAAAAATCTTTTCAAATAGGAAATGTACTTCTTGAATATGATCGCTACATATTAGATTTACTTTTTAGAAAGGAAAAACTGTTTACTTTTTAATGTATGTCACAAAATACATAATCAAGAAAGAGCCCTGGGGTTATTTGCCCTTCATATCCTGCTTTGCTGACTTCTACTTTTCACTAGCAATGCCTTATAACCAATTGTTTAGGGTTTTTTTAACTCTTTTATAGACCGATAAGAAAACATACTTACATTTTGAACTTCCTGGCAATAAGTTTTGTAAGAAAACTAAGTTTGATTGGCCCATTTCAGGAACGCATTATAAATTAAATAATCTGTCTTGGTTCCATGTATAGGCTAGGGGTTATCTCTAAAATGTGTTATTTGTTGCATAAGAGAATTGTAAGCAGCTGACTGAAAATACTTTGGAGTTCAGTTTATTCAAATTTTCCTTGCATATTTGACTTTGGAAATGAAGGACCCTGGCTGGCAAAGTCACTGAAATTCACTGGGCTTAAAACAAAAATCTTTGAGCTCTCTGAAACAGTTTTCTGTTTTCTCAGCCATAACAGTGTGATGCTATTAAGCAGTGTCTTTGATCTGCAATAAGCATATCTAATTTGAATTCACTTGAAATTACTGCTAGTATCAGCTAAGCCTTTGTGCATCTTTCAGATTGCAGGAATATTATAATATAAAAAATAGCTTCAGCCCAATCAGGAATATTTGAATCACATGCTTTTTCTCTTCAGCAAATGTCATGTGCTACCAATGACAGCACTTCAGGACTATCACTAAACCAGAAATGAAATCTGTCATTCACTCACCTTTTCCAGGCAAAAAAAAAACAACCCAAACCAGTTTTAAGGGCCCTATCTCCTGTGGTAGGACATTTGCATAAAGCAAAATATTGTATCATTAAAGTTTCCTCTGGAGGAAATGACTCAAATGTATTTTTCCTTGAACATTTGCATATAAGTATTACTGCATAATGAATATTACCTTACCCAATACATCCAGACTATCAGGATTTCTTCAGGATAGTCATGCATCTTAGTAAATTACATGGAAGAAACAGAAGTAACTGATAGAAATTTCCATACCTTTCTACTATTTTATAATACAGTTTTTAATTTTTTTTCAGATATGTATCACATTTTTCTGTCAAAATAAAGAACTCTTAAATATTAACAGGCAATGTTTATTTTCTCCTGTCTCTTTTCTCTTTCCAGTAAGGAGATTCTTATTGGGAACTTTGCTTCTTGATCTTTCTGTGACCTGCCGTACTCATCTCAGTCTTCTGTTTTCAAAGAAATTCACTTCCATCAATCACTGCATTAATGACCTGTTTCAAACTTACCCTTGAAACCAGCATTAACTGGTGCTCATTTGTTAGAGACACACATTGTAATGTAGGGCCTGATCCAAAGTTTGTGGCTGGGTAACCAAGGTCTTCTCAAGCTCTTAAGAAGATTTTGATTGGGTCCCAGACCTTTGACCTCTGTGAGTGCAGTGCAGTAGCAATTGTAACAGCTCCTGTTAATATAACCTTTACAGCTGCTACCACACAGTGCAAGAGAGGTGCCTGTGCTGCAGCAGCTCTTGGAGGTCAAGGACAGTGAGGACTGTGTGTGTGTGCACCATCTTTACTTTCATGAGAAAACTAAGGATGAATCTACAGGACACCACAAAGCTTTGGCCATGGTCTTTGGGCTTGACTGGGAAGTCAGCACACAAAGATCTCATGCAAACCCACCAAGTCAAATAGCACTGCAGGGTTTTCCTAAAAGTGCTTCCAGTTATTTATAATGCAGCAGCTTTATGTCACAGAGGATCTCCCTGCTTGTTGGCTTCTTTGGTGAGCCAAGACCCTGTAGTCAGTCACACACTCTGAAAGGGAAGCAGGGGGAGTGTCCCCAAGATCAACCAGTATTTCTATTCTGAAATGTACCTTGAAAACAGGCAATCTTTTCTTACATGGCAGAAGAATATTTAAGGGAGATATTACATGTTCAGTGTTGGAAGACATTCCAGACTGATGTGAATACTCTCCTGAAATATTCCTAGAACATAGTACAAAATTATTAGAAGGTTTTTTTATAGACTAATATTGTCCTGCCTGGAAGTAGAGGATTCTGATTGTGAAAAACTTTTCTACTCTGATGGAAACAGAAATCTTAATCTTCCCAGTTTCTTAAATATAATTTCGTAAGAAAGATAAAAGGGGACTTTTTTGTGCAACAAATTTTTATCCATATACAACCATTTTTCAGTTTATTAGCTGCTAACTGAGCATCAAGGAGCAGCTTCCTTGTATATATCCTGTATTATTCAGAATGGGATATACCAGGATTGAGAACTTTTTTTAAAAACACAGACAGAAAAATAGAGCCTGGCAAGAAACAATGTCAAAGGAATTGTCTACTGTGGCTTCAGGCTGGGCTGGAGGCTACATCAATGCATTGAAAAATCACTGCTAGCTGACTAACAAGCCATGGGTCTTCAGAAGGATCCAGGAGGACTCAAGATTTTAGTACCCTAGAGAGAAGGCTTAGTGATGGTAAATTTTTAGAGTACCCATGATAGAAAAAGAGAATAGGCTCTTTTCTTCAGAAAATTTGTAATAATTTTGCTCTTTCTTCTGACCTTTTATAATTTTAACTTTTAAGGCACTTTTAACACAAAGATGTTACAAGTTATTTCTGCAAGGTGTGTGGACACTAGAGGAGAGGGACAGACTAAGTTTTGTTACCTAAGTTCTGGTTGTGGTTTGAGCTGATTTAGGACTTCATACTTATGAATAATAGTTTTCAATTTATTTAATGAGGGAATCCATGCTCAGATATTTTTTACCCTTAATTCCCCCAAAAGTTCCTTTTAAAATTTTTAAAAGTTATTTTTCTTTCACTGTGATAAGTCAGGCAATTCTCTAGAAATAGTGATAACACTTTCCCTTTTCTAGACCTGATTAAAGCCATTCCAACAGCAATTGCTGTGTTTGAACACAGAAAAGGTATATAGCTACACTTCCAGGACTATTCCTCTTCTAAGACTCCATGGAAACAGGTTTTTTCTATCTAGTGACTATGTAGCAGGAGGATAGTGAAAGGAGAAAAAATACTGGGGTCATGTGAAATGCCCTTTCCTGTTGCTGGCAAGATTCCCCAGGAAAAAAATTCCAAGCAGCATATTCCACATATTTTATGGTGTAGGCCACCAGTGACTGGAGCTAAGCAAATTTTCAGTGGATTTGTCCTACTGTGGTGGTGGCAGGATTTTGGGGACAGCTCATTGCTCCTCTTCAGCACAGTGAAAATGTGCCTTCACAGAAGGATTTCTCCTGCACCCTGTAGTCTCCAACAGACATTTCCTCAGACAAAATCCTCTGATTTACTCATAAGATTTGTTTCACCATAGAAATATGGTCATCAGCAAGATAGAGACTGTGGAATATCATTCTTAGTAATGAAGCACATAAGGTAATCAAAAGAAATGTGAATTATGTGGGTTTTTTCTAGATATCAGTTTTGGCAAAGTGTATTTTTAAAAAAATTTTGACACAATAGGAATAGTACGAAATACAAAATAAAGTCTGCTGCCTGATGGTGCTTTTGAAAGGCAGCAACAGGTGAATAAATTCAGTACCAGGGATGTGCAAATTGAGTTCAGACTGGAGACTGGCATACACCAGTCACCTATTAACTATGGTGCCCCTCTCCCAATGAGAACACAGACTGGCACAAATCATAGAAGAATAAAAAAAGGTCTGTGAGTAGGTGTGCAGTAAAGTCACAGGTCTTTTCCTGATTGAGTGCAGAATGAGAGTATAATTTGGTACAAACCAAATTTATGACATCTTAATTAGAGATCTGATTCTATTTCTCTGTACTTAGAAGCTGCTCAAAGCTTTTTACCACACAGACAGGAGCTGCAGCAGAGAAAAGCAGACTGAGGCACATCAGGGTATGGAGCTGGATGAAGAGTTAACAGTGCCAGGTCTGTGGCAGTGTAGTTATCATGGAATCCAACACCAGCCCTCTGCCATCTCCTTTCCCTTATATTGCATCCTAGCAGTCCTGGGGTGATCCTTGACTCTATTCAGTCCCTCTTTCCTGTCACCTGCTTGCAGGCTCCAGCTTCATCACAGCAGTGCCCCTGCTGTGGCACCCAATAGCTAGGACTGCTCATTACCTGAAAGAATATTTGGGAAGAAGAATACTTTTTTTTTTCCTTTTTTTGAGTTTCATAGAAACAAACAGAATAAATGATTTTGCAGAACTTCTTCTCAAAAAAAAAGAAAAAAAAAGTAATCAAAGAAATCAAAGACTTAAGGAGACCTGGGTAGAGTGAAGGTACATATATTTTTTGTCTTCATTGCTCCTACAAATAGTTAAATCTGCAACAACCAACCTTCTGCAGCATTAAGAATTTTAAAAAAAAAGAGGAGAATCCCCAGCTGATGTTGTCAGCAAGACAAATCTACTTGTGCAATTAGAGACATTTTTGTCTCAAATTCTGTCATTTTTGCTAAAAAAGAACTGCAGTATGTGCTTGATATAGATGTGGCTTTTTAGCTGTGCTAAAAAGTCCTCCATTGCACATAGGGTTCCAATATTTGTTTGAAATTGGCAGTGTTTCAATTTCAGATGAAATCTCAGGCACTAAAGGTAGACTCTAAAGCAGATGAAGATTTCCATCAAGCTTCAATAATACATAATGAAACTACTCTCAAGCTACACAGCAGAGAACCAACCTACATGCACTGTACTTTACAAGATCATCTTTGCTTTGTAATACTCACTACAGGAAGATTTAAATTACAATCAATTCCCTCTTCTTGGACCGCAGAACCTCTGCAAGAAATGCAGGGATCTCTTTTTCATGAAGGTGAACTTGAATTTAAGGAAAGAAATAAATAGTGACATTTTCACCAAAGAGAGAGAAAAACTTTGAAGTGCAGAGGCTTCCTATGTTAGAGAAGAAGGCAATACCTCCTGTTCCTTCAGCTTTTAATTCCTAACATGGAAATATGTAGTATAGTTGTTTAAACATAACATCACACGTATACATTGTACATAAATAATGATTCTATGACACCCTGAGGAAGCAGGCACTGAAGGAAGAGGTCTCTGAGGCAAGTAAGAAGCAATTCAATGAAGCTCCCATTTAATTATCCTCTCTGCTGGAGTTCCTCACAAAACTCAACCAAAGAAGTTCCTCCACCTTGAATGACTTTCATCTACCAGAAATATCAAAAATGCTAATAGGCATTATTAATTATATGTGTAAGAGAGAAGTAAAATTTAGTGGAGAAAGCCCCTGAGCATTGTTGTGAGTCAGATTGTTGACTAAAAAAATGTATAGAAATTTCAAAATATAAAATAAATAGGTAATATATAGAAGGATCTTGGTTCTTCAGGGAAAAAATGTGACTTTTGGTTTCTAAATATTTTTATTCAATCTTTTTCCTATCCCATCTAGTTTCTATCTGAGCTTTGTTGAATGTAAGACACCTGCAGCTCATGAAAAGTGTGAGTTATCACAAGATCTATTTGTTGGAAGTATTATTTTTGCTTTTATATCAGAGAAAAAATTCATTTTCTCTGATCCAGATGAGACTTATTTAATCAAATAATAACTTATATATAATCCAGCAACCTTGTTGGAAGAGAGAGGTTATTAGTAAGTAAAATTACCAAGTTCTAACCAAATTCTAACTGCTTTGGTTAGAATGGAGATCTTCCACCTGTAGGTAAAAGCTTTTCTCTAGTGTCTGCCTGAAAAATAAATGTAGCGGTGTCTTGCTCCTAAGACTTTCCCAGACACACTTTCATTTGCCAGCAGCAAGCACAAAGGCACTTTTGGGAAGGCACTGTTACAAACACTGATGTTAAATAACCTGGGTATACATGGAGGGCGTTTTGCTTTGTGGCATTAACCTCTCTGTGTCCCATGGGGGTGTGAGGATCAGCTGTAAAATCACCCAAGGATCTCCACTTAAGCTCCTGTGATGAGATGTGTGTCAGAGAACTGCCAGAAACAAACTGCAGGGACAGCAGGAGCTCAGCACCTACCGTGTGATGCAGGAGATGTGCTGAGCTCAGAGCAGGAGCCCTGCAGCCATCGCTGCAGCTGCTGCTGCTCTCCTGCTCCTACACTGAAGTCTGGGTTTCTTTATGTACACACATGGGCAGTAGCTCATCCTGGAGAGATAATTCCAGTCAAGGAATATATTGGTGCTTATTAATCCCAGTAGTGAGGAGAGAAATTAGAAAAATATTTGAAACTGGGTATTATGTATTCAGGTGAGTGCTTTGAGAAGGATAAAAATCATGAGCACAAATGTGACCTTTCCTTATGTGTGGCACAAATGAGTCTGGAGAATACTTACTGAATGAATCACTGGGGATATTAAGAGTATCTGTCCCAATTCATATGTACAAGATATAACTTGTTGCCAATTCTTCCACTGCTTCACATGATACAAAAAGCCATTGGGCATCTTCAAGTTTAAGCAGGAAATAAACAAGTTGTTTTAAAGATGTCAAATGCACCTAAAATCAGATTTCAATATCCTAAGTAGTAACTAGGCAAGCAAACCACTGTGCAGACACACATCTAAGCAGTTAAAGCAGAGGAACTGCTCCTTTTAATAAAGCATATGCTTGATGAAGTTGCCAAATTGAGACCTTTCAAAATTCATTAAAATGTTGCCAACAGGAGGGACCAAGAGTCTTCGGAGCACAACTAACAATACTGCAAGCCCTACCAGGCTGTCATTTGCTTTATTCTGGAGGGTCTGGTGGGAAACCAAGGGACATGACAGCTGTGCCCAGGCTCCTCTGCAGAGGCAATGCCAAGTAGCTGCTCCTCACCAACAGGCACCCCGCTTCACATTTAGCATACCTGTGCTTTCCTTGGGCTTCCCCCAGCTTAGGGCCAGCAGCATTACTTGATCCCCATGAGGCACCATTCCTGAGCAGTGCTGATGTAAGCCTGTGGGGAGAAAAGATAGAGGGCACAGAGTTTCATTCTTTTCAACCATGCCAGCCATGTCTGTCATGCTTTCTGATCTCCGAGTGGGACCCACCACTTTGGACTAGACTTACTCCTTCTGCCTAACACTGACACAATCATTTCTGTGGTGCTGCTGTGTATCTGGTCTGTACAAGTGACTGCAAACAGGCCCAGGGCTCGAGGCAGGTGTGGCTGGTTCCATGCCTCAGTGACAGCCAGCAGTGTCCCCGGAGAGCTGTGGGCTGCAGGGCTGCCACTCCTGCTCTGCTCTGCTCTGCTCTGCTCTGCTCCATGGGCAATCCATCCCACTGCTGCCAAAGCACAGCTGCAGCCTGGCAGCACGGAAAGGCCTGACAGGGTAGCCACAGACCTGTGGCCACGTTTATGAACGTGAAGCCTTGTAAGGAAACGTGAGTTTGTAAGATTAATGAAGCTTTCAAGTTGCCATGAGCTCTTACATTTAGGATAAACCTTGCTGTTGAATCACAGTAAAGTTTTAATTTACTAAATAGAATAATAAATTCTATAGAAATGGCCAATAACTTTGGAACAAAACACCACATGGAGCAGGCTGGGGAGGAAGATAAGACTTTGCTGCCTATTCATTATTTATCTTTTTGATTATTTCTAAACTAAATATAGTGCTATAATAGAGCTTGATTATCATTGTGCTTTCCATATTTTGTTTATATTTAAAGTTTAGAAAGATAACTCAGTATAAAAGAATTTCACATACAGTGCACTGGAAGAAAAAATAAAAAGCCTTTAGTGGAAAAATTATGTTCCTGAAAAAGAGGTGACTTTGCATGCTATGAACAGCAGTCTTTCAGTAAGCCACCTAACAGACTTTGATAGAATTATAATTTACGATGTATTAATTAGACAAAGCAATATTATTATCTCAGAAAAAGTTACCCCAAACCTAACAAAATAATATATTTCAAACTTTATTTGCCTCCATTCCCAGGAAAAGAAGTCTTGTTTATATTGTCAGCTGGAAAATGGCTCCTAAGAAGTAAGTTTTTATAGTACACTTCATTTCTTGGATAATTTAGACTCCTCTACTTTAAAACATATTTGTTAACTGTGCTTTCTCAGAAAATATTAACTATTACATCATTATCTGAAATAGCCTTTCAACTTTTATAATGCAAGGATTCAGTTAATAACCACAAGGATTCTGCTTGTAACGTTCTAGCAGTTTTATGAGAGATCAGTTTGGAAGTGTATTTACAATTTTTAGTAAATTTCCACTTACAATAGTGAAGAAAAATAACCCCATCATTACTAAAATTTATTTAGCAATTCATACATCACATTAAATGTTACTTTTTATATTTCAAAATGTTAACCCTACATGATATGTACCTCAGAGTGTTTTTTAACAAATATTGAAAAATCCCTTAGCTTTCTCTCATTAAAAAAAAACCTCAGCCTTTATTTTTTTCTTTAAATCTCAGAAATCCATTAATTTCAGAATGCCATTATTTAATAAAAACAAAAAAAAAAAAAGCCCAAAACATAGACAAAATTGACTAGATTTTTTTTATACATACAAAGCTCTGATAAAACAGGTGAGGAAAACTTAAAAATGGCTTGTCATTATTCTTAAGCCCTGATAATGAAATAAGTAGGACAATTTGCAAGAATCTTTTTATTTTCTAGAAACAGCCTGTGAAAATCTTGTTTGCAATTAAGCCCATTGATGGTGTTTATAGGACACAAACCTTTCCAAAAGGGAATATGTATCTGTCATAGACATCTTTTCTTTTTCCTGTGGCTGTGAATGGAACTTAAATATTCAGCCTTGCCTACTGTGCATACTCAAAAATTTAGAGTCAGACCCTGTGAGTATCATAAGGAAGGACTAAAAATATATTTCAAAGACCTCCACACATTTTCAGATTTTGCATTTGCCTTTTGGATTTTGACCTTTTAGAAGTCACAGTTTCATTGTACCTCTGAGGACACAGAACTTGCTACAAAGAGCCACAAGGAGGGAAGGGAGTTATAATCACATGACTTCAGGGGCTTTGGATTTTAGAAATACACCAAATATCTTTGCTCTGCACTGTAATTGGATAGATGGCAATGCCACCAGGACAGCAGTGAACATAAATAGGGATATAAATACAAGAAGTGACCTAACTTCCTACTTAGCTTTCTATTTTAAAGCTCTAATATATCAGATCAGAGAGCTACTAGGCTCAGGTGGATCTTCATCCCCTGCCACGGATATATTTATTTTCACCAATCCTCACTTCAGTTGTGTCCCTAAAATTTAAGGTTACATTGTACTGGCACAATAAGAAAATTTTAATTATACTTTTTGCTATTTGAATTATTTGTTTCTCCTTCCACTAATACCTGCAACAAAGCAATTAATCCATCAAAACAAAAACCAAAAAATCACAGATGAGTAATAAAGCCAGCTGTCTTCAATTTGCCCATTGCAGTGTGAAATTGAGCAAATGTACCTTTTTGAGGGGGAGGTGTGTTCTGTGAGAAAAACTCCATTGTATTAACATATTAAGTGCTCCAGAGTCACACAGAAAAGAGAGTTTGTCTTTTTCTCCCATGATCTCAAGGTGTCCATCATGTTTACAAACACCAGTGCTGCAGAGCCCCTTTCTGTAACAGAGGAATTGATGGAAATACCTGACAGCACTTAAGGTCCAGGGCATGATTTTCTTTAAAGTGCACCATGAAGATACTCAGTTTCTTTTGTGGTTTGTCACCCATAAAGTTTTAAAAGGAAATAAGTTGTTGTTCCTTTAATGTAGCTCCATACTGTGTAAGGCTTTTACCTCTGGAAATTTACCTGCCTTCTCATGGTGGATTTTTCTCTCACATCTGTAGGAATTAATAAGCCCCCACAGATTTTACATCAGTGTTTGCAGGGTGGATGAGGAGTAGCCAAGTGCTAGGTTTTATGTCCCTTGTGTACCACTTGTCTTCTAATCTAGTTCTGACAATTAACTGAGATGATTTAACTAGGCTTTACTGATGCTGCATGAAGTCAAATCTCTCCCCCATTTCTGTTTTTTCTTCTCTCAATTCATTATACCTTACTCTTTTTTTCTTTTTTCTTCTTTTTTTGAGTGTTTGTTATAAAATGAGTAAAAATGAAACAATTTAATTTCTTCTGTTGTTAACATGTCCTTCCCTGCTCTGACTTGGGTCAAGAAAATTTCTAGAGGATATAAAAAGAAAAACCTACATGAGCTAAAGTGAGATCAGGAAATGGAAAATAGAGAATGAAGACATTGCCCAGCTAAACCCTTGGCCTCAGTTCCAGGAAGACATGATTTCAACACTTTGTTTACAGCTCAGGGCAGGAGAAACCTGCTTCTTCCATGCATTTAAGTCTTTGTATTCTTCAGTGAATGGGATGGAAGATGGGAGCAGGAGGCTTCATTTATACATTGCCTTTAGCCTTTGGATTTGAACAGCTGAAAATCTAGGGAAATCACCAGTCCATGGATCAGACATTAGGGGAATGAAAAGCCATATTTACCTAATAAACTTCATTGAGGAGAAATGAGTAGGGACTTCTCCAAATCCTCAGTTTATATATTTCATGTAGAGGAAATATTATGGCCTTCAGGATGTATTTATCTAGAAATAGCTAAATATCTTTTTTTCACCATTGCTTACCTCTATTTTGTACAATAATTTCATTCAGTTCTTTGTAGTCTAAACCAATTTCCTCCACCACAGAACCTTATTATTTGCTGATTGTCTCTAGGTAGCTTAATTACTGGTAAGAGGATAATGAAGTAAACCTGGAGCTGGCATTTAAGTGGAGTGGAACTACTTGAGTGTAATGAGCATTTTAAATTTGCCTTTTAGTACTTTGTAAAGACCTATAACAAAATGTCTCCTTCCCTCCTGCCTTGCCTATAAAAAGACTGTCAGGAGTTGGTGCACTGCAATTAGCACCAAGGGGCAGTGTTCCTGCCAGGTGGTGAGAGGTGGGCAAAGGGGAAGGGAGGCTTGCTGCTGGCTGGGCCCTTCTGGGGCTCCATTTACAGCATGCTCTCATAGCATCTTCACTGAAGCAGAAAAGCAGGAACACTGGGGTCTTAAAAGGTCTCCTGGTGTTTCTTTTTTACCTCAAGGAGACCATTATGAGTTACTGTTGATGTCCTCAAATATTCTAGCAAAGTTCATTATTTTCCATCTACTTAAATAATTTTCATCATTTCAATTATATCAGCCAGACTTCAGTTTTAGAAGTTTTGTTTTTCTTGTTTGTTTTGCAAATGGGCTTCAAACCAGAGCTGGCTTCATTTCTAGTGACAAGAAAACTCTCTGTACCCTCTCACACATGGTATGAGGGATGTCAACCCCAGCAAGCAGAATGGCTCAGGCACTGACCTGCTCTCGCTCATGGCTGGATCAAAGAGGCAGCAAAGTCAGCAGGGACTAGGTCTCCCCAGTCTGAGCACATACAGGTTGAAAGCAGAGGATTTAGCTCTGTGCATATGGCTGTGTTTTCCTCTCACCAGCTGATTCAGAAAATGAGTCCTGATCTGCTTCCTTGGCTGTGTAACTCAAAAGACTAAGTTAAAATTTAAGTGATAGCTTCTCTTCTGCAATTTCTGTTCTTTGTGGTTTGCATGGAGTAATTTCATCAGCTCGAGCCCTGTAGATGAGGGTAAATGGCGCTTCATTTCCATGTACAGTAGAACTGTCAGCTAAAGGTGTTGAAATACACTCATTCACAGAATGCACCAAGAAATATTTGGGATCCTTTGTGAATTTAAATCCTTCTGAGAGAAGAGGATAATCCCTGTTACCCTTGCCATACAGGGATAGTGTGTGCATTGGTTAAAGCAGAGGAGGAGTAGAGTGCAGCCACTGCCATCATTGTGAGGTCCAGGCAACCACAGATTTTAAGGGCAAGTTTCTGACTCTTGATGGCTGATTGTGTCTCCCCAACTCAGCCCAGGCTTTGGAGCTGAACTGCCTCAGCAGGATCAGAGTGTCTTCTTAGCCTTTACTATCAGGTAATTAGGTGCTTTGACACTTGGTGACACTTGACGCAGTTTTTGTTCTTCCCTTTCCTTGGAGGAGTCACAAGACTGATTGCTGCTAAAAAGAAAGATGACTAAAATGAAATGCTGCAGTTCTAATCATAGTGAATTTAACTTGTTGCCACTGGGCCTTTAAGAGACAGGTACATCTGATGCTGAGCCTCATACCCACAGTAAAGAGACTATTAGCCCAGTGACTATTAGCCCTGCTCAGCTGACTCCTGTAAAAACAAGGCCAAGCAAGATAATGTTGTCAGCACCAGATGAATTTTCAGTCTGTGAGCTGAATCTTCGGTCTGTGAGCTGAATCTTCTTGAATTATGATGTAATATACATCTAGAACATAATCAGTATGCACCATAAATACCACAGCCATAAAAGCATACTTGGCTGAATCCTGTCATGGCATATCAGGCACAGAAAGTGTGCAGAATTCAACACATCCTTGTCCCATGTGCCCCAAGAGTTAATTTGGCCTGTTATCTTTCTTGTCCTGTTAACATTTATTTGCACCTAATAAGGCATGGAGTCATTACTTGTGGTGTATGTCCTAACATTTAATCCTATGGTGTAATATTTTAATTGTACAGAAGAAGTATCTAAAATGTTCTAATTCCCTCAGGATGTGGTTATCCAGTAATGATCACAACCCTTGAAGCTCCCTTATTACTTTTATTGAAATAAAATCCTTCATGACTACATAATTTTTAAATGGCATCAAAATGAATTTGATGGTTTAAAAGAACAGATTGCAAATTTAGCTCATACTAGACTGCCCATAAGTAATACCTTATAGAGCACTTTCACACACCAAGTCCCCTAGCTATAAAAGGATAACGCTTCAAACACTCAAGAAATGTGGCTGAGGGCATCACATCTTTATAGGCCCCCTGAGGGGTGTGTGAGGCTCAGACCAATAAGTATGGTTTGAGGCTTCAGCCTTTTTCATGTATATTACATAGCACGTGATCAGATGGAAATGAAGCACCATTTGCAGTCATCTACTGGGCCCCTGCTGATTAAGTCACTCCATGCAAACCACAAAGAACTGAAATTGCAGAAGAGAAGCTATCACTCAAGTTTCAGCTCAGTCCTTTCAGCTACATCTCACTGGTAGCACAGACTAGAATTCAGTCTCTACTTCCACAGAAACATAATAAAATCAAAATATTATGATTTTGGATTGGAAGAGACCATAAAGGTCATCTGGTTCCAAAACCCCTGTTGCGGGCAGGAACACCTTCCACTAGACCAGATTACTCAAAGTTCCATCTAACCTGGCCTTAAACACTTCCAGGGATGGGACATCCATAATTTCTCTGGGCAACCTGTGCCAGTGCCTCATCACTCTCACAGTTAAGGATTTCTTCCTAATATCTATACTTAACGTTCCCCTTTCAGTCTGAAACCATTCCCCCTTGTTCTATCCCTGCATACCCTCGTAGAAAGTCTCTCTCCATCCTTCTTGTAGCCCTCTTTAGGCACTGGAAGGCCACAATTAGGTCTCCCTGAAGCCTTCTCTTCTCCAGGCTGAACAATCCCAACTCTCTTAGCCATTCCTCACAGGACAGGAACTCTACCTCTAAAGAGGCTGTAGCTCCACTCTCCCTACCTCTCTTTGTACAAGTTAATAATTCTTTTATCTTTCACAGATTTCTCAGATACCCTCCAACTCAACAGAATTATATATAGGCTTAAAGACAACCATGCAATTTATCTTAATTTATAGATTACTTCATTTATAGACCAATTTAAACAACTGTCCTTGCTCTGAAGTTCTCCACACCTTTGTACAAGAAACTGTTATCGTGGTCCTCATATTCCTTTTCTCTAAAGTATATATTATGTATATAAAAATATCATGATTTCTAAAGCTTGGAATTGATATATTACATATGCTCAAATTTTATAATAGTACTCCCTAGGTTATATGTGCATATACATATATGTGATATGTGACAAATCAGCTGGAGGCAAAGATTTAAGCAGTTTTGCTTTCCTTCAAGCCTACCCAAACCTTTTGGCTTCTCCCAAAGAAGGTGAAAATAGTGAGCAATCCACATTATTTCTGAAAACTGGTGCAGCTGGGCAAAGAAAAGGTAAGCAAAGGCTACTAATCAAACCTCTAAAATGTAGCCCATGGTATACCTACAAGACAACAGTCCCTGGTTATGCAAAAAACGCCTGAAATTAAAATATAAATCTCTGTAAATGAGAAAAGGTTGCTTTTCTCTTGAAAAAAAGATAACCTTCTTGGTTCTGCTATTTAATGAAATAATGTGCCTTATGATTTATATCTCACTCTGGTCACATTTATAACTCTTCATTTTTATTAAGTAGTTACAGATTTCACTATACACCAACTCAAAGAGCATATTTATGCTGATCATGTTGGGCAAAATCTTTCTGCAGATTTTCCTCAAGTGACTGTTGTGACATTTCATAGTTCATATGGATCACAATTTTGGGTTCAAAGCAAGCTTTGAAAGATTTGAAGTACTTTTCACTGCTTCACAAATCAATGCTGTCAAGAGAAAATCTTGACCTTTATGCAATTTTAATTAATTTAATAAAAACCTTTGGCATGATGAGTAATTTAGAGATAGATGTATGGAAAAAACTTGGCTAAGTAGTTTCTGTCAGTTTTGACAAGGACCTATGATGGAAAGTGAATAAAGGTCCATAAGAGTCTATCAAACTTGTCTAAAGCACTCAGAAGCATAAGACTTTAAAGTCTTATCTTGTTTATTCTGTTTTATACACCAAAGCCAAGCAAGGTGAGCTGCAGCCTAAAGAATAACACCACAATTTACTTTCAGACTGCCTGAAGATGATTTAACATTTAGCAGACTACATATGCAGTCTAAGGTTAATGAGTGGATTTGCTGGAGCTCTGCTGTGTCAGTAACTTTGTACTATTAATGTACTGCAGCAAGAATTTTTGGTGCTTGGGGGACTCGTCTTCTGTTTCTGCACACCCACTCTTACTGACTTGAAATCTAAGGGAAAGAAAGGTGTCAAGCAACTCCCTTCAAGATGTAGCTATCCATAGAAATGAACTTGTAGAATAAATTTGCATAACCTCAAAGTGTTTTGAATAATTTGCTAACTTTTCCAGTTTGCTTCCATGCCCATAAGGTAGCATGGTCTTCAACTGATTCAGGAAGTGCACCAGTGAGATACCCTGGTGAGATCACCTGAGCAAGTGTTGTGTTTCCCTTTCTCATCCCTCACAGACCAAAGTGGTACAGCCAGCTCTCAGGTGCTAAAACCTTACAGCTGACTGTGTGCCCTGCAGTATTAATAGTGATAGGATAAGGGAAAGCGGGTTTAAAATGAGAAATGAAATATTTAGATTAGATATTAGGAAGAAATTATTTATTGTGAATGTGATGACACATAGGAATAGGTTGCCCAGATAAGCTATGGATGTCCCTCCCCGGAATTGTTCAAGGCTGGATGGAGCTTTGATGAACCTGATCTAGTGAAAGTGGTTCCTGCCCATGGCTGGGGGCTTGGAACTCGATGATAGTTAAGGTCCCTTCTTAGCCAAACCACTCTGAGATTCTATGATTAGTGACACAGATGTGATAGGCCTGCTCTGTGATTTGGACACAATAGACACGAACATTGACTTCACGTATTACAACTAAATTTCTGTGCTCTGAAGCTATATTTTATTTGCTTAAAAAGGTCTTTAATGTGGGTAAGACCAAGGAGAATTCAGAACAGAATTGTTGTTTTCTATGTTGCTGGTATGTATCATCTTTACAATGCACATGATGCAGACTGATGGAAGTACTGTCTGCAAAGAGCACAGAGCTGAATCAAAGAGAGAACATCACTACCTACATATAGAATAGTACACTCTTTTCCAGCTGGGAAATTTAACAGTGGTTTAAAGTTCTTATCTGCTCACATTTAACACAGAGTTTTATAAAGAGTGGGATATTAGCTGACATTCGACAACTGATTATCCAAACTCCAGGCCAATAATCACAAACCTTGCAATCACATTGCTTAAGAAGGAAGTAAAAGCCTGAGAAAACATGACAAAAGAATGTCTGAGGACAGGATTATTCAGGAATATTGATTCCATATTAAATTTCTATTTTACCATGCTTAAATGTCAGGTATTGACGTGCCCTTATTTAAAGAATAACAAGTAAAGGCTGGTATTTTTTATAATGGGACCATTCATTGAACAAAATCAAGAACCTGAAAGTCCAGGACACATGATTCTGAGTTTCACTCAGAAGCTTACAAGGAGCTATTTTGCTGAGAAGAGTGATGTAAATCACAATACTGGTTTAGGAGACTTCTTTTTGTTGTCACACTGTGAAATCACCAAATTCTCTTTAACTGCATATAGCAATGTAACTATCTAATAAAAGCAAGGTTAGATTTTAGGCTGAGATTGCCTATCTCCAGATCAAGAATTTCACAGTACTTGGAGAAGTCTGATTGCATGGGTTTTGGTTCTAGGCTCATAGATACACACCCCAACAGCTGCAGTGGCATTGGTCTTGGGAACTACCGTGGCTTCTGTCAATCACCTGGGAGCTCTGTGCTCCTCATATACAGAAGCAGAAGCCATTCTTCAATTTTGCATGCCTTTATCTTACATCTTCAGGCACTGGAAGAGAACACCTGGGTTGAGTTTTTTAGGTTCTTTTTAGAAAGAGAAAGGAGTTTCTATGAAGAAATCCAGTCAAAGTAATTTTTAAAGCTATTTAGAAACTGTAGCTTGTATTAAACTCTCAAATTTCAAAATAGCAAGAGCTCATGGTGATTAAGAACTTTAAAGCAAAATAATTTGCTTTCCCATGTTCCCTGACACAGCTCTCACCTGCATGGGTGGATGTGTGTACCTGTGCTCAATTCAGAAGCAAAATCCAGTGTGAAAACTGTCAGCCTCAGAAAAAGCTAGAACATCTCCTGAAAGAAGCTTTTGAACCTGATGCAGCTGCCCTGAAAGCAAGAAAGCCAGCATGTCATTTTAAAAAAGGGGTTTACTTTACAGTTTCAGCCTTTAACTCAATTTCAGGATCAAAATGAGAGAAAGGCACTGATTCTGTCCTAATATATAAACCTACAATGCAGCTGTGATCCTCTTGCAGCCTGTGGAGTGACATCTGTAAGACTAATAAGAGACATGCAAGAGTAATATCTATCAGAATATAGTTTTCACTGAGGCTTCCTGACACTACCAAAAAGCTAGTATGAAGCAAGGACATAACTGACTCTTTAGAATGCATGTGAAAGACAGTATCAGATGTATTGGATCTCCTGGCTCTGCTTGAGTTAATGAGAACTTTTCAAATTTCACTGGGTCCAGGACTTCATCAATTATATTCATCAACAACAATATGCAATTATTTCTTTCTGACTTATATTTTTCTGTATTAAAATTCCTCAACTGTTGTAAGAATTTACAGCTAACATAGAAATATTGTAACATGATTTTTCAATAATGAACTACTCTTTTAAATATTATGAGTACTGCTACTTTAAAGTATGAAGACATTTTAATTGGATTGTATAAACTGAGTACACAGCACAGCTTCCAAGGAAGATGAGAAGAATGAATGCAGAATGGTAATCTTTTCTGTAATCATACACATGATAGTTTATATCTGGATTTCTGGGTAGACAAAGGCTGTCATAGACAGGAGCTGAACACATTCTTCTTCCATCTCTGCAATTTTCTTGATTCTTAGAAAAATACAGTACAAATCAAAAGAGTAAAAAATCTCAAAAAATCTCATGAATAAAATATTTGTAAAAAAAAAAAAAAAAAAAAAGCCAAAACCCTAGGCCTGCCAGAATATTTTTTAAACACTAATTCAAAATTCTTATTGCTGACAATCTAGCTGAAACATTGAAATTAAAGAGCATGCTGATCTAAGCACACCATATTTCTCTAAATGTCAAACTTTAATGTCATATGTTTCCTTAAAATAAGGAAGATATTCAGAAAACTTCTCAAAATTTTTCTCTTTGAAAATTACTCAATAAGAAAAAGGGATTAAAAACTTTATGATATGTCTAAGAGGCTCCTCAGCAAGACAAGCAAAAAATGAAATAAAAAGAAAGACTTTGGACACTTTCTCACTTCATAACTTCATTGAAAAGCTGATGAAGTATACACCAGGTAAATGAGGTACAAAATAGTTAAGTGGAAGGTGAGGTGGATTTAAAACTGACTGAAGAGCCAGCCCAGTGGTTTGTGATCAGCATTGTGACTTCCAGCTGGGGGCCAGTCCCCAGGGCTGGGCTCCAGGGGACAGAACTGGTGCTGAGACTGTTTAGCATCTTCATAAATGGCCTGGACTCTGGGACCAACAGGTTTGCTGATGGTAAAAACAGGAGCAGGGGCTGATCCACCACTGGGGAGGGCACCTTGATGAGCTGGAGGAATGGCAGAGAGGGGAACTCTGCAGGGCACCAGCCTTCATGGGGGCAGGAATGCTGGCAGAGAAGGACTTGGATGTTCTGGTGAGCAAAAAAAGTTGACTGTGAGCCAGCAAAAAGCTGGCCAGCTGCATCTTGGGCTGTGTTAGGAGCAGAGCTGCCAGCAGGTCGAAGGAGTTGACAACTCTCCTCTTTCCACACTGGTGAGACCACACCTAGAGTGTGGAGCTTTGTAAAAGGAAATGGATTTGCTGGAGTGAGTCCTGTGGAGAGCCACAAAGATGGGTAAAGGAGTGAAACACCATTCATACAAGGAGAGCCTCAGAGAGCTGATGCTGTTCAGCACAGAGGCAAGAAGGCTCAGAGGGACCATGTCCATGCATAAAAACAACTGAAAGGGAGAGTAAAGAAAAGGGAGAGAGGTGGTTCTGGGTGCTGACCAGTGACAAGAAGCAAAGGGCACAAATTAAAACATAGGAAATTCTGTTTAAAGATAACAAAGCACCTTTCTATTTTTACTGTAAGTGTGGTTGAACAGGTTGTGCTGAGGTGTCGTGGAGATATTCAAAACATGACTGGAAACATCTCTGAGCAACCAGCTCTCACTGATCTTGCTTTTAGCCAAGGACTGGACCACAGGATTCCCAGAGCTGCCCTCCCTCCTCAACTGCTCTGTGATGCTGCTCCATGGCTGGCTCTAAGAGCTTAAGCCCTATTCTTAAGAAACATAAATGTCCCATGAATGAGGTCCAAATTCATCAGCTCTCTTAGGTAAGTAAACAGAAATAATTTGAGTTCACAGTGCCAGGACTTTGTTGATGACAGGCAGCTGTGTAGAAAGAAGACTCATTTTCTGTGCATCTGAAATTAAGGTGGTTTTTCTTTCAACAACTTGATAGCAGAGTGTTGAGACAAGCAAATAAAACTGCAAGGAACACCTGCAAACATCACTGCTAATCAACATGCTCAGGGCTGTGTGCAACTGAAAAAACTACAAACCAGAGGCAGCATCAAGTTTACAAGCTTAAAACCAAAATGTTTAATAAATGTGTTCTAAAAGCAGTCTCAGATAAGGAAGTACAGCAAAGGACATTAGTGAGAACTAGAATGGCCATTTGTTTCTGTAGCAGAAACACTGTTTTCTTTCCATGCTCTTATGGGAGAATTATGAATTTCAGTGATAATGTTATGATTGGACTTGTCACCGACATTTTTACCAGAAATTGAGATTTAAACTTGGTTCCTTTGTCACAAGCACATTTGATATCTCCAAGTTTTCCCCTGGTATTATGTGAAGTTTTAAGGAGGTCTTATACAAGTAGCCATGTCAATGGGCAAACTCTATAATTACCCATCTATATTCTTGTCTCTTATATGACTTCTTGATCTATATCCATGGTAAATCCTTACCTGTTTGAAACTTGTAATCTGAGGCATGGAGCTGTTACTTGTTCCAAATTTCTACTTGAAAAATTGTACTAGTTTCTGAAAAAAAATTTCAGCAAATTTGGTTTGCTATCTGTAAGAGTGTCTTTCAAGTTTGATTTTTAGACAGAACAATATAAATCTCTGTAGCTCCATGCAGCTGTGTTTCCAAGAAACACAAAAGTTTCTAGGGATTTGTCTGTACATATGCACCAGTTAAAATGCACTAAATAGAGTACTCCATGAGTTACAGTTAAATTCATAAAACTCCTTGAAAACTTCATGACTACAAGGAGAAAGAAGTTCTATACATATATGCAAATCTGAACATTTTGTTATATTTCTGCAGGCATTTTGTAAATAAAGAAGGAAAACCAAATCTGCATTCCTGAGCATTTGCAGAGAAAGCTCAGAACATCTGATATCTCTGTTCCTTTAATTTTATTCACTAAGAAAAGCAAATACCTAGAAAGCTGAACATACAGTAATTTTCTTTATAAAGAATGCTATTATGAATGCCACAAATCCATATAGTATTAAGATTCCTGATAGTGTCAAGACTAAGGCGTTGGTATTTGATGAGAAAAAATGAAAGAGGACTTCAGTTGCTGCCATCCTGCCTGCACAACCATCCTTTGACTGTCAAAAATTTCTAGAGCTACTTTTACCACTACTGAGCATAAAGTCTGACCAGAAAGATTAGTTCATGTTTATAAGCAATTTAGACTTGTGTACTTCATAATCTTGAACTACAAATGTTGGATTTACAGTAGAGAAATGGAAGTTACAATCAAAAGAGTGTGTCTTGATTTGAAGAAAAAAAAGAAAAATTAGTTAATACAGGCTTAGGGAAATAAAAACCAAAAGGAACTAGGCCTGTCTCAAAGTCAGAAGTAGTTCACAGAGGAGGGAGAGTAATAGCAGACTGAATATTTGTAGGGATCTTGTTTCTGGCTTCCTGCAGCACTCCCTGTGCTGCTTAGGCATCAGTGGTAATGTTAGGCTTAGGATGCTGCCTTCAAGAGAGGTGCAAATGTGTTCAGCCACACACATTTTAAATGATTTAGCTATGAACGTAGCTTCATTTAGTTATGAAGTTAAACTAAGAATAACAGGATATCTTCTAGAGAATAACCCAGTATAATTTGAATCACGCCATCAAGTGGTAAAACAGATTTAAAAAAACTGGGACCATTACTACTCTAAATTTCAAAATAAGTCACTACAATATGAGTTGTAAACTGGGACCTCATCCTCGACACCCTTTAGCAGGGCCCTGTTTCACTGACCAAACAACAAAACCAAGCTGTGAATAGCCTTTAAAGTTTAACCTTCCTGCTGACCTAAGTAGGTCCAACCAACCTAATGGTAGCCTTTAAAGGCTAAGCTTTAATTTATTTATTGTATTGTTCATGTATATTTTATTTAGGTATTTCTTTTATTCCAAGGATTTCAAATCCTCTTGAAATCTGATTTTGCTTAAACAAAATTAATAAAAAAAGGCATTACTGGAACTTCTATCTAGAAACAAACAAAACAAACCTCCCATGAGTAGAGAAGATTCTCATATTTGTATTTGTGTCATGTACAAAATTCTATTTGCAGTTCTGTGGGAAAAAAGTCTCTGAGGAGTCACAAACTATTTATCCTATAGAGCACAAAGATGCTCTGATGGCAAGCAAGCAAAGGCATGTTGCTTGTTGGTAGCAAGTGACAGCAGCTGCCTGCAGCTGTGCACCCTCCTCAGTTTCACCAGGCATTGGAGGGCACCTGTCCCAGGGGCTGCATGTGGGAGAGGAAGGGGACCAGGATCAGTTTGTCTGAGCAGAGTCATGGAGACCTGCCCCAGAGTGGGAAGCACAGCAGGGCAGTGAGCTCCCTTCTGCTGCACAGCCCTGCCCTCCTGGTGGCACCATGACCTGCATTTGAACCCCTCAGAAACAGCAGCATTTGTCTTCCTCTAAATCCTCCAAGGGATGAAACACAAGAAACATTTCACTTGTCAGGACTGTTTACTACTTGTTGAAGTAAATGTAAAACTGATGTTTCTCTAACAGGAGCTGACGGCTCTATTTTACAATGACATATCCATGGACTTCTTGGCACTTCTTATTAATATTTTGACACTAGAAGCTCTTTCCCCTGATTTAGTGTCAAAGCAGTAAGGTCATCTTGAGTTGTTTAAACACTTGCTAAATAGCAGTCTTAAAATTAAGAAGCAATAACATTATAAGAAAGAAATGTTCAGATATAGCTCACTACAGGTACACTGACTATTTCTCTCTAGCTACAGTATTTCTACAATAATATTTATTAAAGAAATATATCACTAGTGATTCAGTGTGGAGGCTTTAGTGAAACTGTGAATTTTATTAAGGAATAACTGCTGCCATGAATGAATTTACAATTTGAATAGGTCAAACATGTCAAATCAAAGAACACAAAGCAACAGAGAAAGCAAAGTAGTGATTACTGATCATTCCTTGACCAGTCTTTATGGTGTTTTAATTTTAACCAAGTGACCCCTCCTCTGACTTGAGTGGTTGCCCTTCTGGCTCTGACAACTCAATATGGAAAGTTGCTGACTAGCTAGAAAAGATCAGAAGGCTTCCACAGTCCATAACAGTTCTGCCTCTGGAAGGACTGTCCTAGTTACCCTGCACCACAGTCCTGCATCTGCTGATTAAAGACTGACTTCTATTTAATAATTCTATTTGTTATTTTGACTGACAGGGAACTGATTCAGTTTGACTATATGGGCAATTAGCTATTAACATTTTAATTATAATAGCATTGTGAGTTGTCCTTAAGAAGTTATGGCCCTGGGAAGAAAATTATGCTTTAGGAGATATTTCGCCACCACATTTGTGAAGGAAAGAAAGAGGAAAACAAAATCTATAGTGGGCACTGCTTTGCCTAAAAAAAATAAAGATACCATGGGATCACAGGTTAGCTTCCTGATTCTGCTAAACTCTCCCTTGCATGTGCTTTCTAAAGGTTAAGACTAACTAGAGCACACAGGACCTTTGGAACAACCAGGAGTAACTTCAGAGTAGCTCTGATCTGTATTAGGCTGTGGAAAGGTTTGTTTTAGTTCAGTTACAGTGTTTAAGCCAGTATATGTCAAAGCTGTGACTGCTGTTAGAAGCACAAAAGTTGTCACAGACATTTGTGTCCTGATTGATTTGTGGGGCTAATTTAAATGATTCAGAGGGTTGCAAGGACATCAGTCTTGGAGCTTCTTTGTTGCTGAGCATTTATATAATTTTATTCTTAGTGGACTTTGTACAGTCTCTGCATTATCTTGTTTACATCTGGCTTGACTCAAATGACTGCCACATTAACTGGAAAAGCAATGTGAAAAATCAATAACTGCTACAACTCTTTATCACCACCACAAACTTTTAATGTTTGCTCTCAAAACTTTCTTTCTGTGTGCAGTTTTATGCATCAGTTGATATGGATTTTACTTTAAATCTTGTAAGATATACCACAAAGTCTTTTGCTGAAGTGGACATTTAAGGAATAATTACTGCATACAAATGAATTTTATGACATTGGGATGTTCCAGTCCCATATTTATGTGTGTGCATTCTTTCCTATTGATATTCATCCTCTACATTCATCAGCTAAGCTGTTTACTTCTACCATGGCACAATTCTGTCACCTGCAGCTTCTAGTCCTCTTCTTCTGCATCCCAGCTGGCAAGTGCTTTAACTGTCTGTTTGTCTCTGTGCACTTTTTTCTCATAATATTGTTTTGATAGAGTGAAGGGTTGTGGGTTTACAGACAAAAATTCCTGTTGGCTACTACAGCTGTTGCATCAAGTCGAGATGGAATCTCCTTCCAGAGAGGAGAGCCATGCTGGAGGAAGAGCTCTACACTGGTTGCATGACCAGCAACACGACGCTGATGGTGCAGTTGTGGAAACATGCATTTGTTCATTCTCTGCAAATATTTCAGATAATACTGTAAGGCATATGTTGCACAGGTACCAAAAAAAAAAAAAAAAAAAAAAAAAAAAAGGCCTCTGTACTATTTAGAGATTCAGTGATATGCGAGCATGTTGTTTAGATTTAGCAGATTAGAAATTCTCTTATTTGCCAAATGAAGTGGAAAATGCTCAAGATTTCCAAGCTAATGAATGCTGAAATGCCCCAAATAATTGCATACACAGCAGAAGTCTGTGTACCAGTATGACTAAAATACTCTTTTTTCCTGTTTGGAAATATCCTTGTCCTTTTCCACTGTTGAAGGAATTTTTTCCAAAATGCTTTCACTGTTAGAGGATTGCTATAATTTCTGGTGATTAAAACTTCTTAGGTGCAAAAGTTAATTAGTAAAAAAAGAGCTTGCTACCAACTGCTAGTAGTAACTTGGTATATTATGAATATCCTTCCTATAACTTCAAGATCTCTGTCCAGAGTGTGGTGTGTCCTGGAAGTGTCTCTGAAAGCATCTTCCACATGAACAGTAAACACAATATCAGGTCTTAACACATTTTTAACTGTTCACTGATGCAGAGGATAATCTTGTGTGATGCAAAGTCTCTGAAAGTCATATTGACATCTGGCCATAAAGTATTGATATCTATCAGGAACTTCAATAAGAACATCAGAAAGATCACAACATGAGGCAAGGTTCACTTTATTTCCAAGGTATTTTATCAGTTTGGTTATCTTGACTGATGATAGCTTGTTATTCTTAGAGAGAGATTGAGGATAACATTGGTTTTCATGGTGACAGAAGTCTTGTAAGTCACCTTCTTTCTTCTGATAGGCAATGAATAATTACAGGAATAAAAGAAAACCATTTTTAGAAGGCTTACTTGCTGTGTGTTTTGTGATGCAGTCTTGAAGAAATTACATATGAAGAAATATATCTGTATATGAGCTCAGCTAATGTTTTTCTTCACAATTGTTTTTCAGTCATTATATAGTGTGATGTCAGCATACCTGATGATCTTTAGGTTTTCTGAAAACATGCAAAGATGACTTGTTAGGAATTCTTAAAGAACCCACAGAATGTTTTCTAAACATATTCTTGTATTTTCCTGTAATATAATTAGCAGACAGCAGTCCAGAGAACAGTGTCTGGACCATTGCAGAGTGTGACCTGAAGCAGGTGCTAAGCAGACAGAATCTCCTCATTGCAATCCCCTTACCCTCTGTTGAATGTAGACATTCAACTCTGTCTCAGTTGAATCACTTTCATTATCTGAATCTCTCAGAGAGAAGGCTCATTACCTACACTAGATCACATCATGTTGATTTTTTCCTCTCTGCACACTTCCACACTTTTCCTGCTCTCTGATTATCCTCTTCTTCCTAAGAATCATCATAATCCTGTGATCAAGCAGCTGTGGGCCGTGTGTATAAAGCTACAAAAATCGTTGCAGATATGTTAGTAGAAACCTATTATATGCTTATTCTTTTAATTTTAGAAGGAATGGGGAACACATTCATTGCAACAAAAGTCTTCAGCCCAATTAAGAAGTTCCTTACTACGTGTTTTGTTTAATTTTTTTCTCCGTTCATTTTTTGTTATTAATTCATTGCAATATTATGGATGTCAGATGCATGCAGAAAAAGATGAGGACATATTTCATTCTACATAAGTTTTTTCCTCTATAAGTTTTCCTAAATATACTTTTACAGATGACAGTCAGTATTATTCCTGTCAAAACTTACTCTTTATATCACAAATTTCAGCACCCTTTTGTTACAGGGTAGCGGTATTTTTTATTAAGCTTGTCTCTTTCTCATGGTGACATTTTGTTTCAGTAAGAAAATCTGTATAAAGTGGCTTTGTGCCTATGGTTGAATTTATTTGAAGTGTAAAATGTCAAACTGGCAACAGCAATAATCCTGTAAATTAGGTATGTCAAATAATGTACATGTAGACTTGTGATTCATCTAAGAGTGGAAGAATTTCTATTTCAAGAAACCTGAGTCATGAGTTCCCATTTCTTAATTGGTACTCTTGACAAAAGTGAGGAATATACCAATATAAAAAATTTATAACTCAGAAAATATTGAGTCTAGAGTAAAACTAACACCATCTCCCAGTTCAGCAACTCTCAGAAAGAAAAAAGATGTCTCTGTACATGGAACAGAGTTCATCATCAAACAGTAATTTTCTAATTAGCAAATTGCTACTAAGCAATGTCCAGGAGGTTGCCTAGGGTGGTGCATAAATGCATTTACATGCTGACTGTGCTGTAACATGGGTTGTGCTGCATGAGCCAGTCTAGAGCAGTCACAGCCTCTGAAACAATCTCATCGCGCACCATCACCTCTGAGACCAGGTGCATTCTCACAAGCAAGACTGAAAATGACTGAGGAGACCATAGAGCCAGAAGGAAAACTGGGTGGAACATGTGGAACATGTGGAACTCGGTGGAACTTTGGGGAAAACTCTCATCACCACATGGCTGCGGTTCCTACGGCTGAAAAATCACCGTCACCAGAGCGGTCCCTTATCTGCAACCTTTCCTGACCACATTGCTGGGTAGTGCAAAGGGTAATGCTGCCCCTTGGGTTCTCCAAGTTCTGCTGAGACAGGAACTTTCTGCTCTTTTGTGGTCAACGTGAGACAGATTATCAAATGTCAATCTGAACTATTTAAGTTTGGTTTGAAGGAACTAAGTTACAGAGTGCTTACCTAAGCAGTTTCACAGAAAATCTGAAGGCCAGTAAGGAGTATTAGTAAATACTGAGGAGCATAATTTTTCTAAATTTATTATTTCAGCTAGAACATTTCAAAATTAGAATTTTCTCTATGAAATTAGAAGAAATTTTGTCTAAGTAATGAATTTAATTTCAGCTATTTGCTCTAAGTACAGTGCCGATAATTTTCCTTCCTCTGAGAAGACTTCGCATTTTTCTGCAATGATAAAATGGACTAGGGCACAGTTCAGTTCCTGTTGAAGCCTTGCCACTTCTTACTCTATTTGTCTTCTCCTTGGTGTAACAGTGTCAACATGCCTTGAACACCTGCCATGCACTCTATTGTTCAGGTATGTAGTATCTAAAAAGCCATGATGTTGTGCTACTCTATATTTGTAATATGGATGTACTGTAACTTTGTGCTATGCAACATGTTTTGCCATGCTTTACCTGCCACTTCCTGCACTGCAGTGCAGAAATTTCAGCAGTAACTATTCCATCTTAACAGAGAAATAAATAGCTTTATTGGATTTATAGGTCACAATTAAATTAAAAATGCTAGTGTCCAAAAAAGGAAAGGAAAAGGGTAAGTAATTTAAATTATTACTTGTTATATACATACCATGTTAATCCTGTGGTATACACAGAAAATAGTTTTCTCCTTCTCTCAAATTTTTGTGCCTCCTGAGGAATAACACTGTTCTCAGGAATCACTAAGCAGCTATTGCACAGTGCTTCTCTGTGAACTTTCTCATGGACTCATGTAATTTTTGTCATTCTCTGCATTTGAGGAGGTAGGCTAATTATGGTAGATGTATACACCTAAATTAATTGGAATTAGCTACACCCAGCTACACCAGTACCCCCTGGTAACATCACATGGTAATGTCACCTCACAAAGATTAAAATAAGCTATGGAGAAATATTCTATCCTTAACTGAATACTGGCCATAAAATAGGTCTCTAACTTAAAAACACCTTAGTGATCCTTTAGAGGATGGGACAGAGAGGATCAAGCCCCAGAACACCAGCACAAAAAAATCCATAACTGAACCTAATTAGTCAAATAACTGCCAGAAGTAGAGCTAGTTTGTAGTTCAAACACAGTAGAAGAAGATTTCTGTAAAGGAGACCTGAAAGGGTTCTGTGGCATTCCCAGTCACCAGCACCAACACAGGGACATGCAGGCACCAGGAGCATCCATCAAAGGAATCTACATACAGCTACGACACCTTGCTGCTTGTTGGGCACAATGCAAATATCTTGCCAAAACCCTGATGTCTGCAAACCTCCCAAGGAAGGCTTACAGGTACAGGAAGCTCTCCAAATGTGTGTTTTTCCTCTTATCTTGTAATGAATTAATCGCTTTGCACAAGCTTGTTTCTGTTTATTTTCTAAGTCAGTGTAAGTTTTCCAAGCCCTGTTAAAAATGAAATATTGTCAACAACAGAACTAGAGACTAAGTACACCTTTAAGTGACCCCGGTTGCCTACCCTTTTTCTTATGTGTTAAGAAGTTGAAACATTGTTCAGAGTTGGCTGTTAGCCAACCTGCATTCATATACCACTCGGAATTTATTTTTCAGACATTCCTCAGTGTTAAATGGTATAAAGTACATCACATTGTTTGTGAAGAAATCTCACCTTTATGATCCCTTTCATTTCTGCCTAATTGTCTAAGATAAGAATAGCTCGCTGTGCCTGAGGGGGAAATTTTCCATTACTGCTGAAAAGATAAATGGTAGAAAGCAAAATGAACTTGGCTCATTACAACCTCTTGAAAAAAAGGCAAATTGGTCTTCAGAAATGATATAATAGCACTGACACTTTTAATAGTCTGGAGTTCAGATGTGGCTTTTTATATATTTTTTCCATAAAGTATTATACAAACAATTACAGATGCTGGCAATAATGAATGGTACTTAGTTTCTTTTACTAGCTTTATTCTGTGAGTTCCAGGGGGAGGAAAATTGTTTTACCAATAACCATTTTAATGAGGAGAGAAAGGTTACTTTTAAAGAAACATAACATACATTTCAGAGTGGTTTTAGTCTTAATCTCTATAATAATTACACTAATGCATTTGGATCTACTATGAAAGTGCATAAAATTCTTAGCATGGTAAAAGCCAGACAGCTTATTTGATATTTTAAATATCTGATGAGCTTTGCAAGACAAGTCAGAAAAAATATTTCTTTCTTAGTACAGAACATAATTCAGACTAATGGTCAGGCTTTGTGCTTGGGATTCATTTAGATCAGTTACTTCTAAACATATTTCATTGTGCTGTGTATCGTGTGCTTAACAGGTAGACATTGATTGGCTGGAGTACTGACTAATATTATACAATTTCATGTGACAGTGGAAAGGTTTGAGTATCCTTACAGCAGAACTATGGATGGTTTAACTGAGGTAATGGATGTGATTAATGTCAAAAAAACATCCTGAAAAAGGAGGGAAAGCTTATCTCTTACATGTATCACGTAAGTTTACTTGGTATATTGTTTCAGACTAATGGAAAGGAGTTTGCAAGTCTATTGAATAAATACATATTGAAAGCAAACAAATAAATAAATAAATATTTAAAAATTTATTAAAAGACATGGATATTGCTGTCAACATATGCACCAGTTCAGGAGCACCCTTAACTATTTAGATAAAAAATCTTGACTTCAGTAGAATTTCAAGTCTGGATTAGGCAGGTTTTTAAAGCAACGCTGAGCAAAGGATTTGACTTGAGGGCACAAGATTAAGATGATTTTTCTGACAGTTTAATTCCATTTGCTCACACGTCTGCATCTGACAGTCATTTTTTATCAACTTAATTTTCCAAAAACATAGAAAAACATCTGGAAATGTAGTTTGCACATGATGCTTGTGCATAAAGAAAAGCTTTTTGGTTTTTTCTAATGGAGTTAGGTTCACAGATCAACATTTGCCATGAACATTTTGATTGTACTGATTAGCACATGTTGTGGGAAATGCCGGCATTTGTATGTAACCTGAGGAGAGTTTAATACATTGCAGGTACTACCAAGGTAGAATGCAGTAGAATGAAAACAATAATAATAATTCACAGATATTCAATTATTGCCTAACACAACATTACACACATTTTTATGGATACTTATAACTAGAACAACACAAACTCATTAGCAACGGGAGAAATATTTCAAATTATTTTATCAAAATGATTAATGCTACTTTTCCAATCTCATTGAGGTCAAATGTGTGCATTCATTTATGTGAATAAAAAAATAGGTAAGCTTGGTACATATAAACTTGTTATGTCACCTTGCTTATTCAATTCTCCCTCTTCCCCACAAGCAACCTCTCTACTGTAGCAGGAACCAGGTCATACCCACTAAATCACAAAAATACAATTTGCAATCCTTTTATGTGCGTAAATCTAATGGAAAGGGGAAGGAGGTCCTGAGAACTGTGAAATCTATTTCTGCTTTAATGTCCTGCCAGGTTGCCAAACAAAACATCCCTGGAGGTATCCCATGGCTCCAAAGATGCCAGGTGTCTGTCTTTCTTTTTCTTTCTTTCTTTCTTTCTTTCTTTCTTTCTTTCTTTCTTTCTTTCTTTCTTTCTTTCTTTCTTTCTTTCTTTCTTT